>AXCM01010674.1:0-11031 GCA_000473375.1 Anopheles culicifacies
TTAGATTTAAAAAATATTAAACACACCTTCCTTCCTTGCAATATCTTACCTGTTGTTGGTGTTCTTAACATTTTCCCTACCCCTCCGTTTTTGCGCGTGATTTATGGTCAGCATGATTTGATCCGCCATGCCCAGCTCACAGGCACACCATCTGTCTGCCGTGGTTGCTGGGCAGGCTGGGAGTTTGAGATTTCGATAAATCAACGCATCTCGCGCGCGATCGCGGCGATTCAATCAAACTGATTGTACGTCTTTTTTCCAACCCGCCGTGTGCTGTGCTCGCCCCTGGTGGTCCGGAATTTCGATCCTCCATCTGTGAGGGTAAGGTGTTTTTTTGTGTGCTCCTTCTCTCTCTCTCTCTCTCCATCAAAACGTTCAAAGTTTAATGTGACCTCACGCGGAGGTTGCTGTTTTTTTGCTGGTGGCCAATCAGTCAGGCGGCATGAACCTATGCCCTCTGCCACAGATGTTTCCCACAAGCACGAGCAAAGCATAAATCGGGGATCGGAAAATCTTTCCCTGCTTAATTACCATTCTGGAAGGATTTTTCGGATAAAACGAAGGGTTGTGAGATAAAACGTTCAAAATGGCTTGCACTGTGGTAGGTGCGATTTTAAAAGCAATATTTAAAATTTATAGCAGCAGCTTAAAACACCCAATTTCAATTTTGCGTGTGGCGTACGGAGTGTACTTGTGGAATGTTTCACCAAAACAAAAAAGAAAAAAGCAATCAACACCTTGTCATACAGCAGACACACTTTCACCGGAGCCTTTTTGAACCGCAAGGTCTGGCTATTGAGAGCTGTTGAAGCATCGAGTCTCTCGTCTCGAAATGGCTCGTAAAATCTGTTTCCCTCCTCGAGATCCAAGATACTTGAGGCAAGTAACGTTTGCAGTGCAGAAAAGAAACGAGATAATGATAGTATATCAATCGGTTAACCAAAAACAAAATAAGAAAACCTTCCATAAAGTGGATGGAGGGTAAAAAAGGGTAAATTTCTAATAGCCACAGCAACTTCACCTTTTGTGGTTCGATGAGTTGGAATAAATAATACAACCCGCACTGGTTTTCTTGTTTAGTGCAAAATTGCTCCAAGGTGTAAAAACAGTGTGTGCAAAACATTATGATGTCACTCCGGTGCATGTGCATACAACACCACAAGCTAAAACCACGAAACCACGATTTATTACAACACGGTAGGGAGTGCAGTGCGTTCACTCCAGTGGAAGCTGTCGAAACAATGGCATCGATTCATCTCGGAAACCGTTGCTTGATGACTTCATTTCGAGACGGGAAGAAATTCTAAAGGGTGAGTCTCTCAGAGTCTTCATCCATCAGGCAATGCTACTCGATCACTCGACACAATGTTGTTCGGTTTCGTTGTGGTGTATATGCCATGTTTTGTTCATTAAGTTTGCCCTCACACACAGACACACGTCTATCTATTGGGAACTGGTAATTTGATGCCTTCGAAATGAACTAACGAATGGTAAACTCCTCACTGGTGGTCGGTCAGTTAAATAAACCTTTACAAATTGTGTATATCGTTTGCTGATGCAAGATTGTAGAAGACCTCCCGAGAGTTGGACGTGTGTGTTTTTTTGGGGAATAAATGTGCTTCTAGAATTTTATTGTTAGTTTTGCTTGGAACAAGTGGACACTGTGAGCACGTTTACATGAAAGCCTCCTTAAAATGGGCCACTTAACAAACCCGTACCACCTTCACAGTCAACTGCCAAGGACCTGACGAAGGTGGTCCAATATTGGACCTAACTTTACTCAAGATTACATTTTTTTTTCCTCCCGCCGAAGGTCCCGGTCCGTCCTGCAAAAGTGTTGCAACCATCTGTGCTCTCTGTCACCGGAACACACTGCGATGAAATTGACTGCCAAATGGCAGTCGGTGCGGTTTGGTTTTTTATTTTATTTTCCACGAGTACCAGCATCAAAGTTCTGCAAGAAGCGTTTGCGGGCAAGAAATAAATCCCAACACCCTCCCACCCCAAGAGTGTGCACGGTTTGGACCTTCGCAGCAGTAAATGAAGTATCCTCGAGGCGATGCTTACATTGTGTGCGAGTGTTTACAAAAATGGGTCCGACTGTTGGAAATACTCATTCGGAGGGCTTTTTCTTCTTCTTCTTAAAGCAGGCTCTCTTGGGTACGGTTGTCCGTCCGATTCTGCACAGTAGACGTTCGACAGCTTGGCTCATAACTGTCCCTTCCCTACTGAGCGACATTAAACCAGACGTGGCTGGTTTTGTTGATGGATTAACGCATCGCAATACGGAAGCAAACTTTAGTGACGGATGTCCATCAGGGGAATCGTCCGTTTGTGTTGGTGTGTTCGATTGATTATTTTTATTTCGTTATTTATTGTTTGTTTTTTATTTATTTTATTTACGGCTTCTTTTTTGTGTTGTTTCTCGAGCGAAGTGTAGCAAAGACCTTAACCTTGTGACAGAGAGTTGCCTTAGTAAAAATAGTATTTTATTTATTTCGTCCAGTGGTCCTATTGAAATTGAACTATTGAAAGTCTTCATAACAATACATTCCGAATTGAACAGAATTATTGAATAAAATACATTTCTATCAAGAGAGCTAGGAGTTTTTCTATCATGAATTCTGTTTTTAAAAATAATCTGGTCCTCAATATCCTTCTAGAAGTCTTGATATCGACATTTTATAAGCTTCTGAGTTCTAAATAAAATGCACCAAGTTCGATATGAAGGACATACAGAGCCACGAGACCGATGGAAAACGATAAAACAATTTGATTCCTGCAAGATGTCCGTAATTTAAAATTGTTAACTCAAACTCAAAGGATCGACAGCAATTGGGGGTAATCAGATTTAATCAGATTTGCTTTTGCAGGATTTCAATTAAATATCTGTCAATGTTATGAAATGAAAGAGAGGAAATTTAATTTAATAAAACACTCTACAGAAAAACATCACAGGCACGCACGTGATCATCTCTTGCCAGACACGTACGAACGAAACAATTAATTCGCTGGTGGAAAATCATAAATTACAATTAAAATATTTTTCAGATTTGTTGTGCCCGCGTGGTTCATTCGGCTTCCATTATCTCTCAAGCAATCCGATTTAAATTCTCCCTCAACCAAAAAGAAGAAAAAAAGCCACACGGCTCATGGAAAGATCTTGGTGGCTTATTATTGCTTTCCTTCTTGCTCTTTTCACCGAAGAATTCCACCGAGCGCTCTGGCCACGTAACGAAGGCGCATTTGTTATGGTGCGCGAGATGCGCTCGATCCGATAAGATGCTGTGCTCGGTTGTACCGGTTCTTTGTGAAAGGGGGGGATGTTGAAGATCTCGTGGATCTCGCGTACCAAAATGCCGCAGCAACAGATTGTTGTGGGATATTGCGCTTGGTGGGCAAGATCACGATCGTGGCGGAGTTGAGAATGTGTCAGCAGAAATGAAGGATAAAGCAAGAGAGAGAGAGAACGAGAGAGTTCAACGAATTCAAACATCGATACAAAACGATCAAACGAGAAGCCCTACGGCAGCCAGCCCAGTGTGCCCAGGCCTGGGAGTAGCCTGCCTTTGACGACTCCTGCCCGGCCATCTCGCTTGCCAGCGCGACTGCCAAATACTTTGTCGTGCCTCGAATGGCTGTCGGTGGTTGGCGATGACGGTGTGATATGGGAGAGGTAAAATAAAACTGATTGTTATCTTAACCATTTTTTTTTCTTCTTTCAATTTATTACCGCCTGATTGGTATGCGGACCGACACAGCAACGAGGGGCGAAAGAAAGCAACAGCACACGGTGGACCCATCGGTCCCGAGTTGTGGGTGAACAGTTGGCGGTAAATGATAGGTTTTGGAAGATGAAAACATCTCCAGTGTACGCGCGGCGACGGGATGGACCAGTTCTGTTGGTGTAATAGACCAGGATCAAGATAAGCGCAACCAAGCAACTACCTTTTCGAGATGGGAGAGAACACGCAGAGGATCAGGGTGGGTGCGTGTTATGCTGTCCAACGATGAGCTTCCCCTTTTATTTATTAAATAAAGGTAAGTGAACCATTTTACCGCCTCGTGTGGTAACCTCTTTAACGGTACCGAAGATCCCAGAACTCGCAGATGGAGATGCCAACAAATCAAAGTACTCAAAAAAGAAAAAAAAAGGGAAAGATGCCATTTGGAATGAATTCGAGCTTCTCCGTTTTTTATTCTCATCGAGGAAAGGGAAAAACTATCAAAAACGCTAAAGACGAGCGAAAGTCTGATTTGAGATCTGCTTAAACACAACTTCAGACCGCATTTAGCGTGAAGCCGTAATTTGATAGTTTGGAAAATAAATTAATTTAAACTGGTACTGCTGCGGGAAATTCTTGTGCAGCAAGCCAAGTCCCATCCGCACCATAAAATAGTAATCAGCAACAGTGTGTTCCCGCGAGGTACGGAAACTAGTTCAAAGTATCAAACAGTGCACCCCACCAATTGCGAGGAAAATCTTTCCACCCCATCCCAGCTTGGCGAGTTGTGGAATTGAGAAGAAATGAAACCGAGAGAGAGAGGGAGAGGGAGAAACAGTATAATTTTTATAATTTTACGATACCATAAAAATTAAAGTAGGAAAACCTCTTCCCAACGGTGAGCAACGGGGCAACGAGAGCGCGATCTTGAACGCCCCCGTTTTTGTTTCTTCCCCGGGGTCGTAAAATTATAGACCCCGTGCTGTTGTTTTGTTCTTAACTCTTCCCTCGTTCGGTTGGGGGAAGACTGGGCTGAGAGAATGCCGCAGATGGACGGCAAAAATGTGAAGTTTTAATTACAAACATTGATGGGTCTTTCGCGCCCTCGTTAGCAGGGACAGGACGCCATGCCGGGTTCGACGGCAAAGCAGCCACGTGAAGTGATTTTAATGGCGAACGGTAGGAGGAATTGCATGCATTCTTAATGCTGTCCAGTCTGTGGCGAGTAGTGTCTTTTCGGTATCTGTGGTTTTTATCTTGCTAAAAAGAAATATGCTCGAGCACAGAAGGAGTTACCGCTTGTTTGCTGCCGAAGAAGTTGATCGAGACTACAGAGAGAGAAGCTAGAGTACGATAGATCTTAGATCTTAATGTATTTAGGGTCATAAATTTGCTGTACTACTTAGAAATGCCAAACAACAAGTCGACCTAATTAAATATTCCAGCTTTAAATCAGAAAGCTGTTTGCTAACGTCATAAAAAGCACTTCAAGCTCAAATCTTATCGTGTGCATGGCTGTGGGCTAAACGCTACACACGGGAATGCTTTATTCCCGGGTAAGCACCTCAAGCAGTAAAGTTGCCTGAAGCTAAGCAACGCTGACATAAGTAGACCGAAGTAAATGGCCACCGGATTTACGGAACCGTGCGTTACCATTTGATAGCAGCCCGGGGTTGTTGGTGTGGAATATCACCCGCACCTAAAGGTATTGAGGGTTTCAGTTCACCTAAGTCCTACGCGCGTTCCAATCACCGAAACCACCAATAGGGACTAATCAAACGGTTTATAGCATGCAGGAAAAGGGGTTCTCCCGCTTTGAATTTTATAGCTACCCACCCCTGCCATCAAAGGCCGTTCGTTAGGCGAGGGAGTTTTGACTGATGAACACCCAATCGCCCATTTACATCTCGTCTCCCTCCCGCCGATTACACCGAACGGCACGGGAACGATCGGGAAGAAGGTTTTTCGATTTTAAATTAAGCTTTTTATTGAACTACGTCTACTCGCTGTCCATCAAGCCATGGGCCAGCTCAACTCAATCGCGATATCGAAGGATTGTGGCCTGACCCGTACAAGAACGTCTCATTTTTATGTTGCCTTGGAAGGAAAAAAAAGGAACTAATAAAACCAAATCCGAAGCCTCAAAGCCGCGATTTTGACAGCCCACAGCGACATCTCGCACGCATCCGTCAAGCGCTTGATTCGTTATTCATCGGAGTGGCTATAAAAATTGGTGATTAATTTAAGATGGAGGTTTCGGAGGGTTGTTTTTTTACGCGTGAGATTAATTAGAGGTGATAGACAGTCTGGCAAAATAGCACCACGTCGGTCCGTTGATGATGAGTTGGTTGGGGAATGTGTCTAGGAGCAGGGTGAGTTCAACGCTCCAATAATGGACATCTTTTAGAAAATGTTTTTTGTTGGTGACCTGAATATATCGTAAAGTTCTGGATGCTACTGGTGCCAGTATGTCGTCTGCAGTGCGCCTAATTAAGCTCACCTTTGCTCCCGTTAATTTAAAATTACCATCCTGATACTGAAGGTGTCCACCTGAGAACTCCACTAGGGATCCGGTAGGTGCCGGTCGAAACTACACGGTCACCACCCGAGGCGATGCGTGTAAATCATACGCGACTCGGCGCGAACACACCGAGAGAGACCAAGATGAATAAAACATGAGACAAACATTGCGATTCTTGGTCGCCCTTATGCTCACTCCTCTTTCTGCTGTCCTCCGCCAAAAAAAAGGGAAGCCCGAACGATGCTTTTCCATGGTCGTAAATTTCCACTTGAGAAACTTTACCCGACGCAACATGGTCAGCTGCAGTACCGAGACCCGGCCGGGTAGGAAAGGACCCACTCGCGCGCCACTCTGTCAGAAGCAGTTTCCGTTCCGGCTCGGTGGACATGCTGGACCGTGTTTGACTACTGTGGCATGACTTCGGCTGCAGGCAGCACATGTCCCTACATGGGTCAGTACTGCGTGTGTGTGTGAGTGCAAGAAAGAGTGCATCATGCAAGTCTGCACCCGAAATAGACATCCAAGCCGTCGGATCGAACGGTGAAGATACGGAACGAAGAAAGGGCGTTCAAAGCAAACACGGTCAAGCGAATATATTTTAAATCAAATTCAATTCTTTTAATTTTATGGTAACTTTTATGAGCCTGTTAAATTATAGTTATTGCTTTTCCCTTCTTTCGTCCCCCCAAAATCGCCCGTACTCCCGGACACAATCGATTCGCGTGTGACTGATGTTCGCTAGGATTTGGGCGGTTTATTTCTTCCTCTATGTTGGGTGTAGGCGTTTCGTTTTATGTTTATGGCATGAGATTCGTTGTTTTTTTTTTTGTGTGTGTTTCGGGTGGTAAAAATTGGGGAGAAATTCTCAACAAAAGCCTAGAGGAGGTGGCATAACGGGTTTGAAGATTTTTTTGGATAATGATACTTCCTGCAACAGGTGATTTGTTGCGATGCTTTGAGACGGGGTGTGTTCTTAAAAAAGCTTCAAAACAAGCAAAAGCTTTTAATCAACCGAAATAATAATACACCTCACCGTGGTTGCTCATTTGCAATGCGGAGCGATAAACGTGGGCGAACTATAAGCCTATTAGTTAATCGCAGTGTACGAGCTACCCGGCCCCGAACAACATGCTTCCGTTATGCTTGTTAATCTTTCAAGTAGTTATGTTCAAATAAAATCAATAAACCAACCAATCGAACGATTGCGGTGGCTATTAATCAACTACGGTGCCAGTGGGAGATGAACTCCGGAACGCAAAAAAAAACACTTCCTAATGAGCTAAATGTTATCATGTCTTGTGTGGGAGGGTGGGAGGTTTATTTTCTACCAAACTGCAACCTGAACCACAACGAGCGTGTTGCGAACCAGAAGCTCCAAACCATAACGTCTTCACCGAAATACACACTCTCACCCAGAGGCAGCTGAAAAAAGGCGAACGGTAGCAAAAGCAACTCCAACTCCAAACGCTACCAGTTTTCCTTCCGTTTTTCTTTGAAGCCGCATCGTTGCAGAGCCAGCGCCCAGAGATGAGAGCAGGTGATTTTTCGAGTGCTTCCACATTTCCACATCATTCTTGAGGCCGCAGCGCGATGGCCAGGAGATGGATGTGTGAGCCCGTTTCGTTTCCCACGCCTAGTTCAACGCGCAACACTGTAAATTAGTGTAGCCGAGAGATGAAGCTACAAAAAAAAGCTCTAAGCCTTCTATCTTCTCCCAAAAAAAAAAAAAAACAGAAAACAAAAGGCCAAACTTCCTAACAAGCTAGCCAAGAGCTGGCGGGGAATGAAATACTGCAGTGCAAGCAGAAACGATCTTACTGACAGGCCAACATGATTAAAGGACGCAACAAACTAAGCTGACCGAAGAAATAGATTGAAGCGTTCACAACGGACTAGAAATACGCAAAAAAAAACATGTCGAAAAATGCCCAAAAAAGTGATGACGGTATGAAAAATCTCCACCCAGCAGCTGAGCGGAGGAAAATGGGCAAGGAAAAACACGATGCTTCTGATTAAATTAGCGATTTTTCGAGCTGCTGTTCATGGGAGATGCAAGCTAAGGTTAAACGGTTGTAGCCCTTTTTTTTTGTTGCTCTAGATCGATTTGTTTATTCGTTTGTCGCTTCTTGCTTTGCTGGCATCAGAAGTTTTGACGGATATTTGGTTTCACTTCCGCTACGGAATGGGATAGGGCCAACGTGGAAGGGCATCACAATGAAGCTTTGATAATAAAAAGGGCGTAAAATATGTCCATTAGCATTGAAGGAATGTGAATGTTACCAGCAGATTCTATCTGATTGTGGAAGGGTGTCCGATACGATTTTACAAATAAAATATATAAGTGTTATTTATATAACTCAGAAATTAGTTTAATAAAATATAAATTTATCCTTAAGTTAAAGAAAAGTAATAGAAACTTAAATTTCATAAAAATGGTAGCAATTTCAACAAAAAACAAATCACATTTTACACGATTTTTAAGTCGCCTTCTAAACAAAATTACAATACTCATTCACCAAACACACACCCCACGGTAAGGATGGTACAGAAGAAGAAACGGAAAATCTCCAACCTCCCGAACACAGCATGAATGCGGATGGAGCGCAGCACGTTACGATCGTTTTTATTGTTAGTTTTATTCGTTTTCAATAAATTAAATGATTGTTTCGTATCCCGTCGTACCGTGCACCGCCACCCGCCCGTCTCGCTCACGCGTGAATCATGGCCGCGGAGGCGATCGTGAGATCGTTCGGGCCTTTTCGAACGGATCGAAGCAGTGGAATGGGTACGAATAGTAACTTAAGGAAAAAAAAGCCAGAACCACACACAACATCGAAATGAATCCACGACAGCCAACGACGCCTTTAAGCGTCATTAATAATCGCCACTACCACCATCAAGTTCCCGATCAGGTGCTGCTGTTGGGGCTGCCGTTCACTTGGTGGTGGTAATGGTGGTGGCGCGGTCATGTTGTTGGTAGTGATAGGAAGCTTGTACATTTAAATGTAGCAGATGATCAATTCCATTCGATTGGGATGAACACACCGCGACTAACGGGCATCGAAAGCCTTACGAAATATGTTTCATTTTAAATAAAATGTCCCCGATGTTTAATGTTGTGTTTAATGGCATTCCGTAATGAATGGTCATTAGTATGATTTTCTGCAAAACTTCCCTTTCGAACCCTACTAAAAGTTGGTGCGAATTTAGAAAGTGTTCTGCAATCGTAAATTCGCCACCACAAAACAGCAATACTCCTCGCGCTCATTGAAACAAAAACCGATCGCCGTACGTTCGTCGCCTTTACGCTCGTTTCATTCATTTAAAGAGATCCCTCCGAAAACATAGCAAACATGGCGTTGTTTTCTTTCAACTATGGTTGTGTTCGAAAGAGTGTATGTGTGAGAGAGAGGAGTTGATTTTTGGTGTTGTCTTGCTCTCCTCCTTTCCTTATTTCGACAAGAGCGCAGCAGTATTTTTGAGTTATGGCTTTTCGATGCTAATGAAATTGTGTCCATTTTGTAAATAAAGGTGTGTAGGCCTCTGGTTTTTATTTAATTCGCAGTATTTTCCGTGTGGGATCGAGAGCGAGAGCGAGATGTAAGAGGGGGTGAAAGAAGGAGAGAGAAATACAAGGGGGGCTTTAGGGGTTGCGCTGTCGGATGAGTAGCATCCGTTAGCTACCAGTTGGGTGTATGTGGCTACCTTCTTAAACCGCGTCGGATAAGGCCGTCACTTGTCACGTATTTAAAGTTTTGTTTTTTTCTTCCTTCTCCTCGTTCTCCCCTATTGTTCATCCCGTTTTGTTTCCGGATCGTCACCAAGTCGGAAGTCTTACGGGATGTGTAGTAAAATTTCCAAAAAATAAAAAAAGCAATTGAATGTGAATGAAAGCTATAAATCATGTTAGCGTATGTGTAGGAGGTAGATCAACAAAATCGGTACGTGAAGAATTTGCTATTGATTTTCTATTGAACTTGTTTGTTTAATTAAAAGAAAAAAATAAACAAATATCCCAATGTTCTAGCTTTAAAAATAAATCGATAAAATAAACTCGTTTCCATTTCCCTATCCAATAATATTAATAAGCGCCATATCTTTTCTCGTACCCAAACACACACACACATAAAGTACGATAGTGAAATTTATGAACCGATCTTTTTCGAAAACCATCGATGCGTACACGCGTAAAGTGAAATGTTTGCACCGTTCGACTACAGCGAACATTGTGCCAAATGGGCGAAACGGAAAATGGTGGCATGGTTGGCACACTTGTAGTGAACCGGAAAATGGTGGTGAGATGAGTTATCGATAATCGTAAATTTACCACAACAACTGGGATGAACGAGCTGAGTTATAAGTCTGTTTTTTGTTTTCAAACGGGAAGCTTAATCAATTGCGTGCGTTTAAATCAGATACCATTAAAACTGATTTATCGGTATGGTTTTGGGATGAGATAACGTGGTATTTCAAGAGAAAATTTGTAAATTTAATACAATGCACATGTTTTAAATATTTAAAATCAATTGTTTTCGCCTGAAACAATATCATTTTATTAATTAATTGAAGGATTTAATTCTTGGGAAGAATCTCAGCTAAATATCAACAAGACAAGGCATGTAATTGTTTTTTTTTTCTCATCCCAAGTGAGCAAAAGAAAAATATCTTATTAAAGCCTTATATACAAAATAAGATGCCAATCTTGAATTCATAAATGTATGATACGACTCATTTTTGTTGCTAGTAATTTTAATTCCTCTTTGTTGGTTCTACAACCTCGAGAGG
>AXCM01010682.1:0-12434 GCA_000473375.1 Anopheles culicifacies
GATGATATTCCCTTTTTTGACAGATGCTCGGTGTACGCAAGTTTGACACCGTCGGCGGTACCTTTTCGCTCTGCTCGTGCTACTGTTTGCCTGCTGTTAGTTGTGCTCTCCGCTTTCAGTGTTCTTGTGTTTTGCGTTTGCCCGCGTTCACCCTACCTTTCCCACCACCGAGCACACGCGTAAGGTGTCCGCAGGTTGCCCACCGTATCGTGCAGTCCGTGTCCCGGCCGTGAAAGTGTCATCCCGGTGCTTAAAATATTCCGTGCGTGCAGTGAAAGGTGTTCAACCCTGTCCCCGCAACGGGGAGAAAGGTCGTGTGTGTCGCTCACGTGTGGTGTGCGCCTGTCTGTCACGTCACAGAACGGGAGTTTAGTGTGTTTGTTTGTATCCCTCCCCCCACCACCACCACCATCACACCACTTTCCATTCCGTCCGCGGTCCGTCGTCATTCCGGTCTCCTGCGATCGAGTATCGAAACGCGTTTGAAGGTGAAATCTTTGTACGTGCAGAGGACACTTATGGTAAAAATCTACGGACGGATTCCCGTCACATAGTTGGCGCTGGTGAAAATCTGCTCATCGAGAAGCCACTCACCAAGCATTCCATGACAAGAAAAACAGTATGATTCCGGAACCATGCGCTTGCTGTCAGTAGTACGTTGGTGTTAGTGTTCGTGTAGTTGTGTGCAGAGTAAATTGTACCTCTACTCTGAGTAAGTGTGTGAGTGTTTGTATCGTGCACTTTCCCCGTACGCACCGTGCTGGAAAACACTCTCACTTCTCAACACCACTACACCGGGAAAAAAGTGTGGTGTGTATTTTCCATTGGAGCATTTTCCTCGCTGGTCAAATCATCTGTGCTGCCTAGACCTGCAACCACTACCAGCAAACGAGCATCCACCGTGTAAGCCGTGTTTACGATAAAACGTCGCGGAAACTCATAAACAGCTTTTCCAACACGAGCGGGAGTACGAGGGAGATAAAATTACACGGAACCCCATTTACTTCATTGTACGAAAAGCCGTCCAATCGGTGAAAATTTACAGTGAAAAACGTCAAAACATTCCTGATTTAAAAAAGAAAAATCCCGTGGAAAATCTCGTTATAAAATCATCACTCCCGCTAGTGGACAAATTTTACACTGGAAAATAGGCTCTGACTGATACTAGTGGGGGAATGCTTTCCACAAGTGAAAACCTGCCCAATTAAAACGCTTGATGTGTGTCTGTGTCCAGCCTGTACGTTTTGTGTGTATGTGTACTGTTTGGTGATAGCTTTTCGCGGGAAAATTGAAATGCTCCTATTACCGAGTACGGCTAGTTGGATGTAATTAATGTGACACTGGAAATTACTGTGAGCCATTGGAAAAAGGAAGTCAAAGGTGAGTTTGATAGAATACATAGAACACAATATACAAGCGATAAGATCGATTATCGATCGAACATTTTGATTGTAATTTAATAAAGATCGGAACCAAGCAATACGGCCTGGCCGTTCTTAATGAATAAAAAAAAAAAAAAAAAAAGATCGGAACCTCCGTTAATGTATTTTTGGACATTCTGGCAATAAGCCTTTTTTCTATAACCAATCAGCGATCGGTACAAGAAATACTATTCGATTTCTTGTATATTTAACTCATTCGTCAAAACTGCCTTATTTTGCTATGTGAATTGCATACTTTTAGGCGTAATCATTATTTTAGTCTATCTATTGTTTAACGATATCACTATTGATATGGACATTGTAAATTTATTCCCTCTTGCTATGGAAAACACGATGAATAGCCGTTTAATCTCTTGTAACGAAGATCCTTTACAATGTTTTAATTTGGGTTACATTGTCCAATCAACAATTTACAACGCATTTGTTTAAAAAGGTATTTTGTTTGGAGTGTTATAGTTTGCATCATTCTAACGCATGTGATACTCTACTAAAATCCCATATCGTAGAAATTACCTCACTGTAAACTTCTCCACAAGGAGGTATGGAAGTATGGTAAATCCTAATTAGTGTCCTCGGATGCACCCATTGAGCGTTCTCATTCTGCGCTGCCAATCTATTGAATAGCATAATAAAATGTCACTGCAGGAGCACACCACTCCCGGCACGCTGTCGACCGGAGGGAAAACTGGAAAATTAGTTATAATAAACGGGATGCAAGTGGCCGTTTGTGGAGCGCAGTTGTTGTCAACTCTCACCAACGCTACGGCCCAATAATGACCACTCAAAATTGGCAACATTCGATTGCAATTATAACATAATTAACCCTAAATAATAGCCTTATTACAAGCGCATGCATGCACGCAGTATGGGTGACGGTGTCCTTACCGTTGTATTGCGAGAGTGTATTTTTTTTCCACGAAAATTCAAAACACGTGTGTGTGTTTCGTTTCATGTGCTCTGGATTGGGTTGTAATTTTATGTGCATGCAAAATAGTTCCTACTTTTTATATTTGACGTACACGTACAAGTCCCCCCACTTTTTCCAGAACGATCCATCGTGCCATATGGGTTCTTTGCGAAGGGTGGGTTCTTCTTGCCTTTCACCCTAGTTAGTGTGCATTAAGACGCAATGCACCGCTTCTGTTCGACGCTGATTACATCGACCGGTCGGGCAATGCATTTGTGCCGGATGTCGGAAACGCGGACGTTAGCAGGTCGAAACCTGCAGCAAATCTGCATCGGATGGTCTCCGTTTTCCCTGCACCGGTGCACCGGTGCTGGTCCGCTGCAAGATACGATCGCAAGTGCATTAACAAAATGAGAGGGTTTTCACCCAAACAGGAGGGAGTGTTACAATTAGCTTTTTTTTTTCTACACAAACTTATCGGGTCGTTTCTTGGGAGGTAGTGCGGTAGCATGGAAGGTGGGTGTCCGGTGTAAGGAACGCCGGAAATGACCCACCTGAATCGCAAGGGGGTATAGACACACAAACACACAAAAGCCAGGGAGGTTAGTGTCACATTTGGTGCAGTCGGCGACGAGAAAGGTGGCTTGCGATATTAATCTAGTTAGGTCTGGTTTGCTTTAAATTATGTACTTTTTTATCATAATGCATGTTGAAGGGATGGCAAAAAAAAACTATCACCCATAATTTATCCCTGTGCAAAAGCAACATAAAAAGGATACAGTTTTGTTGGTAAACCATTCTACTTTGGTGGTGGAAAATGACAAAGTGGGGTAGGACATTGAAGAGGACATTATGTGGCGGCAATAGGAGCGTTACTCATTATTTCTTTGTTTGCACTGCTGAATTGTGATGAGAAATATGGAGACTAATAAGTGAACAAATTTTGTTTGGAGACGCCTAAATGTATGCTATTTGTTGTTTGATTGAGACGTTATCATTATTTGGAATGAATCATTTAAATTTTACTTATTTATAAAATTTAAACAAAGTAAAAATCACCAATTTATAGTAAGACTTCATATTTATTATAACTTCTACAAAAGTTTCCTGTTCGCGTTACTGGAAGTCGTATGTTTATCCATAAACATCACAGAACACATATTCCCTCGACACAAACTTTATGACGCAAGGTTTCTGTATACGCTCTCGGTGAGTTGTGTTATTATTCCCGAGAAAGTGATTAAGTGTAATTTTAAAGTAAATATCAACCCTTTTAACTGTGTATCCCTTTTTGACTGGAGGTCATGGATGAAGGTGCCGAACCGCAATGTAGTCTTTGTGTCGCCCCAATCACTACGGCAAGCTTGATTGATTGGATTCGACATAATAACATGAGTAAAAGGGAGTTTTAAAGAGAAAAAAACCCTTTTTTTCCTGGAAAATTTGTAATGATCCAATTGTCGGTGTTTTTTTGCTTTCTTTTATGGGTACACGGGTTAGGGTGTGAGTTGTTGGTTTATTGAAAGTAACCGCCGCGTGGCCACCGTGGAATGAAGTTTTTGAATTTTAAAATGAAACGTTGCGTTGTGCATTCGGTGAACAGGAAGTTGGCACACACAACAACAGCAAAAAAAAAACGGTTTGGAGCGCCTGAAATTATGCAATCAATAATTGCGCTGTCAATTAACCTGCAACCGAACGGTGTACTGCGGTGCGGTTTAATGTTTGTCAGGTTTCCAGGAATCGCAAAACGTGAATCATCACCGTGTCAAGTGCAGCTAATAATAAAAGATATACCCAGCTGGAAGGGATACAGTAGCTCCAAACTATATTAGTTAGCAGGAAGCTGGACCGCCACCATTCCGTAGCCGTTTTTTGATTTCCCCAATTTAAGCACGGCCTCCGGTGTTTGATTTTAACGGTTCAAATTTCCTGCGCATTTGCCGCCATGTCGAAGGCCGTTCATTCGCCATCAGGACGCAGGAATGCATTGTAATGCGTAGCAGTGTTGTGGATAAACAAGTTGTTGTGAACTGGCAAAAGGGGGTAGAAAAACTGGGCACGATAAATGTTTGGGAAAATTTGTAATCCGATACGGTTGCATGGATGCAATAATATTGCAGTTTCGTGCACTTTTGGAACGTTGAAACAGCGTGTGGGGCGGTGGAAGTTTTCCGCGGATGTATCTATTTCCAGTCACCCAGCCAATAATGGTGAACGGACGATTTGACAGCAGCGTGATGCAACCTGATGAATTGTCAGCCGTCAGTAGGATATCCAGCGATGGGACCGTACCGGTTAAGCGAGTGTGCAGAGACAGGAAAACATGACACAATGGTTTGATGGATTTTCAACCAGTCTGCCCGGCTAGATCCCATCCCGGAACACGTAGCACTGTGTGAAGGAAATTAGAAATGCCTATCAATTAACCAGCTTCGGGACGATTGAACGTTGAGTGGGGTTTCCAGCAGGTGTTCAGAAGAACTCGGATAGAGCTTATGTTGCTAAGCCACATGATTAGACATTAGAGATAAAGCGTAATGTTACGTGTGGCACCATTTAATATGACCTCGGAAGATCCGGAAAATACTTAAAATTAAGCTCTGCAATACATTCTCGATGGATGAATAACTTGCTGCACACGCTTCCTCAGCATAACAGGTACTTTGCACGAGTTTCGCCAAGGGCAAGGACTTTTGAACATCTCTCGTACACAGTTATGTTCGTATGGTTGCGGGCATCTGCGGGTAGTACCAACGAACTTCTCAAGTTGCCGTTTCGTGGAATATGCTTACGAGACGTACAAAACAAGGTAGAACTCGTTCAGCTTCTTGCTGTGGAGAACCTTTTCTCAGAATTCATTCACCCTCCACGAACGGTCTGTTTGATTCGATTTGGTGATGCTATCAAAATGTTTTGCCACGATTTACATAAATACCACAAATCGATACCCACGATGGCAAATCACTCCAGAAGATGATGACGATTTTCACTAGAGTAGAACGGAGCTAGCACGATGGGCGCAGAGAACGCAAGCAGAGTGGAAAACATAATACATCGGAGCGTGTGGCTGGGCAGCCTTAGGAAATTATGTCCCTTTTGAATGTGTTTTTTTGTTTTGTTGCTTTCTCTTAAAGGTCGATCTGTAAAGTATCGAAAATGATTGTATTTGAAGAGGAAAGTGTACGCTTTGGGGAGGATACGCTAGCTTGGGGATATATTGACATGGAGGAGTCGGTGTGCGCCGTCTGGCACGCTTACATTCATAGAACTTATTACTGCTGCTGGACAGCGTGGGATCTATTGGATTAGGATTCATTATTTATTGGCTTCCTTTCGTGTTTTTTGCGATTTTTGTTCGAGTTTTTATTTGTGAGTTTTATTGCACAGCGATGCCTGGAAGTGTGCCGCATTCATGAGCGCTTGTTATCATGTTTCTTGTATTCGGATGTTTCTTTTGCTATGATTTATTGTATTTCAATGATGTATCTCTGCTGCCATTTCTCTGCGTAACAGTTGTGGACAGTGAAGAATTTATAGAAATCTTCTAAAATCATAAGTTAATTGGACATTATTAGGTTTGCGAAAGGAACCATTTTAAAGAAGTTTTCCAAGTCATACCACTAACATGTTATCATGATTTAAATTTTCATTATCAAACATCTGTGTTATCTGTTTCTTAGCCATCGGTTTTAATTTGTTTACTATTTAAGTGGAAAGTTACAAACTCTAATGTCTAGCGATAGTTTGATGTTCGTGTTTGAATTTTCCTCCAGTCGTGGCAGTGTCAATGTTTTAACCCAAATGAGGTTTTTCGTTTTGGGTTGTGTGTGTTTGTTTTTGTGTGTTGGATTGTGTTATGCCTTTTTTTTTCGTTTTATTATTACTCAAACACTCATGTTTTCAGTCACCTTTGCTCGAACCGTACACGAAAGGCCTCCGTCGCTAAGTCGGTAGGACAACAACTTTTATGTTTTGGCGTTGAGTTTTAGCTTTTTACGATTTGGCCGCGTTCATAAAACCGAATGGCAAAATGGTATGATTGTGGGCACGGTATGGATCGGGTCCGTTAGTGCCACCGACCGGAGGGGAATCGATGGAAGACACGGTGAATTTCCGGTATCACTCGCTTCCCCGTACTCCCCACTCGTTTCGTGTCACGCCAGTACGCCCTAATGGGTCTTGATCTATCTTGATTCGAACTGAAGGGAGAAAAAAGGACGAAACAAACAGACACTCTGCATATACATATTCGGCACGGTTGACGACGCGGACGGTAGCGTCGTAGCGCAGTCGCTTATTGCCGTTTGTCACGTGAGCATTAGATAATGGACCGTAGTTTGGTTAGGTTTCACGTCCGACCGGCCCCATCCCTGGTCGCGCTTTGCCTTGGGTGGGCTTTTTTTGTGTGTGTCCTGGCTTCCATTTTGGAGCATTGTTTTTGAGCGTTTGAGCGGACAGAGTGGTGGGAAAACTCTATCGAACTCACGGCTTCTGTCCTGTGTTATTTTTTTCTTTGTGATCTCATTGCAACACGTTCGTCACGTTGACTTTGGTGACATTTTTATGTGTAGTATTATAGTATACTTGTTTGCTAAATGTAGCCCATGTAAGCGGTTGCGTTCGTGCGGGCTGGTTGAGCTTAAAACACAAAAACGCTTCATTCGTAGGAAGCATGCGTGTGTGTGTGTTCGCTTTCGAAGACAAAGGAGATTTTAATTTATTTTAATTGATTGATTTTTGACATTTTTTTATTGAAAAAGGAATAAAATTAATTAATTTACAATTTTAAATAATAAAACCCTACGACGCTAAAACAAAAATTGAAAGAATAAAAATAGATTTAATCAATAGAATGAGTAATCAACAATTAAAGAGCAAAGAAGAAAGAGAAAAGAAAGAGAGAAGAAAGGAATAAATTAATAAGAGTACGAAAAGTTCTTGTTTTGATTAATCCCTAACAAAGAAAGACTAATTCCTTAAGAAAGAATTGTTTATTTATTATCTTAATATCTTATATTTTTATCTTATTTACATTTCATTTATTAATCATTCATTCTTTTATTGTTGTTGTACGTTGTTTTTGGGTTGTTTTTTTGTATTTTATTTATTGATTTCCATATTTTTAATCTTTATTTTCTAATCGATATCAAATAATTATTCATATCTTTCTTTAATGATGGTTTGAACTCGCCTAATAGATTTAATAGCAGTCACTTGTTTGAAAGGCTGCTAAATGTTTCATTATTACAACGAATGCTTCCTCTAATACGGCCAGGCCGTCATACAAGAACAAAAAAAAAACAACGAATGCTTCTCATATCGCAGTTGTCTTATAAAAAAAGTTCCCTTCCGCGGCATGACCATGTACAATATTGGCATGTCATTTAAAGCATCCCATATACTTTTTTATTATCCTTCCGGCTTACCGCGCTTCCGGGTTTAATGCCGCTGTTAAAAGCGACCAAACTTTTCGATTACATGGCAACCAGTTTCGTCGTTGTGTATATGTGTTTTTTTTTTTCTTCATTTTTGCGAGGAAAAATTACAAGTTACATCCCCAGCAGTAAAGCAAGCCACGGGCAATGGGGTGGTTGTCGTTTAATTTTGAATCGCAAGTATCATGCATATCCGTGTCTCTTCTTGTCACATAATGACGCCTGTTTCCCGTGTTTTCACGAGGGTTTTGCGCTTTGCTCGAGAGCAGCGCACAACTATTTGGAAGTTAGGTAGGAAGGTGACCTCCGTGGCATTGTCGCGATAAAAGAGCATCTTTTACATTTTTTTTTGTCTGTATTTCACCGAACGCTGAAAGAACACTCACAAGTGCTCATAAGCATTCATAATCTGGGTTAGTGGTTTTTGGTCGTGGTTCAATACCATTAACGATTCGTGTTCGCCGTTTCGGAGGTGCCTTACAGCATACCAGCCTGCAATTGGGCCTATACACCGGTAGTGTACAGGGCTTGGGAAAAAGTTGTGTAGATTCTTTGACCTCGTTGCCACCCGGAGTGAAGGAGGTGGTGGGCGGGGGGTTTTTCTTTTCCTTGGTATGTTACCGCAACAGAACAGCAGCAAAATCGGCATGCCTCGGCAATATGAAGTCGACGATCAACAGACACACACACACACACACACTGCGCAAGAGGATGCGCCTTCGAATGGTCTTCCGCTGGCGCCTGGCCAAGACCCGGACGTGTAGAAACGCTTATTTCAAAAAGGGAAAAGGGAAAAAGTGCAATCTAGCAGCCGTTCACAAGACGGGTCGGCACGTACCTTCTGTGGAGGCATTTTTTAAGTAGGTCTTTTCGGGTGTTCATGTTTTTTTTGTTCTTGCTTTTGCTCCTAGCTTCTGTTGAGCATTTCCGAACAAGGATTTGTGGCGTTTGTCTCTTTTGCAAGAAAAGCAATAAGAAGCTGGGTTTTTTTCTGTTTTCCGAAAAGAAACGCTCATGAAACTTCTCTGCATGACGACGGGAATCCTTGTTCTCGCAGCATTAACAACAGCAGAATGGAAATAAAATAAATGCTTAAACAAATTTGCCTGCAGAACAGGCTCACACACATTTATACATACAACCCCATCCGAACGCGGGTTTATTGGGACTGAAAAATAAAACATTATCGAATGATAGGAAAAAAAAAAAGGCTGGCTGGTTCTTCTTGGTGCGCGGATGGCGACGAATTGAAAACAACGTCAATCGTACGTGCCCGGTTGATAATGATTCGAGTAACTCTGAATCGAGGTTTTGGGAAAATGGGCCACGTACCACTGCAGGAAAGTCAGCAGCCGCAAACCAGCATAAAAAGGGACGAACAGGTGAACGGAGGAATGCAGGAGGAAAACATGATGTACACTGCTTGAGTATCGCGATATTGTCAATATCTTGATGCTTTCCTAGGGTGAAGTTATGCTTAATATGCTTGGGACATAGTTTGCTATAGGCTGATGATGAATTAGGCCTTTTGATGTCTATAGTGTCAATGATACATGATTGTCTTTCGCTCCATTTGGAAGAACATCTTATCTGCTTCATCTGGGTCGGATGTTGAAACTTCCTCTAATATGCATTTGGTTTTCTTTTGTTGTTATTATTTTGAACGTTATAGGAATTTATTTAAAATGTTATATTGCATATAATAATACATATAATGTTGTATAAAATGCAAAAAAAGCAGAATTAATAGCTTCATTTGAGGGAAACTTGCGAATGAAAATGGTTTTTTAAATTTTTGTATTGAAAACCCACCCAGAACCATACGGAGCAGACGTGACTTTGGTTTATATTTCTTTCAAATTGCAACACCTGACGCAACGCATTTTACATTTACAAAACCCGAGCAAGACAGTGTGAAATAAATGAGCCTCCCGGGCGATAAGGTGTCATCAAAAGTCGATCGAATGATTTTTCCATTCCATTGTCCATTTAAGGGCTCTTTGTTGGGTTACAATGCCCATTTGTTGCACCCGTGGTCACATTTGGTTTGATTGTATGTGTATGTGTGTCATGGACATTTGGCTGTTGTTTTTTTTGTTTAATATTATGTTTGTAATGTATTGTACAATATTTTACTTGTATTTAGAGATTTAGGTAACTTATTGTAAATTAACTATTGCGAGAAGTATAAAGACTTGGAAATATAATGGAATATTTAAATATTTCGTTTAGGGTGATTCTTACACAAAAAATCATATTACTTATGAATAAAGGAAGCTAACGAAGAGCAGGAATATTGGGTACAATTGTTACGAGAACTAAAAAAAAAATAGAAACGAGTTCATATAAACGTAAAAGAAGTTCGACCGAAGCGCACTCCCCATGATGCCACCGGGTGTTATTGGATATTTTTAGAAACTCCAAATCACCTTCAAACCACCAAACCGCGCTCGTTGCGGTCGAATTGAGCCGAAATTTAGCGGGCACAACCTACATTCTAGCCCTTCTTGATGCTCGCGCATAAACAGGAAGCAAGAACCTCCAACGGCAAAAAGGTGTCGGTTATGCTGGAGCACATTTGCAAATCGCGTATTTAGAATGGCACAACCGTAAGGACCGTCGATGGCTGGTGGGGCGTAAAATAAGTCGAAAGAGGGTGCAGGTGAGTTTAACCCCTTCCGTGCGATCGTAAGACAACCTATGTTTGGGGACGGTACGGGATGGGGGAAAAGAATAACCGGGTGGCACCTTTTGCCATGCCCCGGAACGCCATACGGGGCAAGTGCTGGGCGCCGTTGTTGCCGAGTGAATATAAAATTAATGCAGTCATATCAACCCGCGTATCCTGAACCCTGGGACACAATATGTGTGCACAAAATTCATAGTGCCGTACTGGTGTGTAGGAAGCGAGAGTATACAAGCGTAAGAAGGAGAACAAAAAAAGAAGGACCCTGCCACCAATCCCATCTGTGAAGGGAGTTGATTTCGATGAAACAAGGTTTAACCCGATCAAAAACTGTGTCCTTTTGCGAAACACACAAAAGCAGGAAGGACAGTTAGGGAGCAGGACACGAGCAGGACAGGCTCCCGGGTTCGCTTGGAAATGGCGTTCGTGGAATGCAAAAATACAAATTATATGCAAATGTACATATTGGAAAATCAACTACCGTTGGCATCAGCTGTCAGCGTAGGGTGTGTAGAGAAAATCACACTCACTCTCTCTCTATGCATCGCTTGCGTGATTTTATAGTCCTTTATGGTGAGTTAGAATAAAGGGAATGCTGTGTACAGGATGTGGTGAGGATAATGGTAACGCATGCATGTGATACGATCACGTGGTCTGGACGTTTGGGTCGTCTAGTTGTCGAACATAGTATTAATGTTTTTTTTATTTATTTATTCATCTAATGTCCATTGTTGCGGATCGTTGTGTTCCACATAACAGTTTAGAGGAGAATAAATTAAAATTAACCTCATGTTTATCGTTAGAATTTCCTCTTTTTTTGAGAAATCGTTATTTACAAAAAAAAAATTCAGTAGAAATTGTTTCCCACGAGATTCAGAAATTGCTGAACTCCTGCAGCATCCTTGCTAGAGAACAGGAAAATCAGCTTTGAATCGGATTGAATCTCACAATTTAAAATTCATCTTCCAGACTAGATTCAGTTCTTGGCGCTTAAAAGGATACGCTGGTCAGCTCAGCTGCTCCGAAGGTATCCTGACAGGTCTAGGAAGGGTTCAGTCTAGTTTAACTAGTTTTAAATGTGACGGTGACGATTTTTTTGGGTCCTGTTTTCACCCTAATGTTGTTTTTTAAATGTCTTCCCAGAGTCCTTAGGAAATTCTTGTTTTTTTGGTAGCATTCTAATACAATTTATTCCCCTAATGCTGTAACCAAGGAAAGAAAAAAACACACACAAGCATTCATAATGCATTCCTTTAATGGGACACTGCAAAACCCCCCGGACGGACCTTTTACGAATCCTGCACGCAGGTGCCCTAAGTTGGCAAATTAAATGTGTTAATCGGACCCATCCCATTTACATGCCACCGTGGCACTTGTGGAATAACCCTGATGGGGCAATTTAAAAGGCAGATTACTGTATAATTGAAGCTAAACAGAATAGAACTGGTACAGGAAGTAAGAGAGAGCGACCAAAAAAAAAGGATAAGCTAGCCCACCAGGACACGCTTCACCTGTGGAACGATATTCCACTGCGGAGCAAGTTATCAACCCCTAGTTTTGCATTTTCTTGGTGGACGTTAACCCTTTCATTCGGCACGGGGCACGAGTCATAGCATAGAAATGGGACAAAGTGTGCAATGCAAGCATTAGCATTTGCAAGGTAAATATCTTCCGGGTACAGACACACACAAACACGTTCCCTCTGCCGTCTCGGCGTGTGTCCATCTTGGAGTGTTTTGGTCTGCTCCATAAACGTAAAGAATCGTTTTTAAATCTCTTTCTAGCGGTGGTTGTATTTTTGTTCACTTTATGGTTAATTTTTGTGCGCAAACAAATGCGTCCCCGGTGCAAAACTCTTTGTCGGTTTAGCTTTGGAGCTGGGAGTGCTAAATGTTTGCGGTATTTAAAATACGTGAAAACAAAAAAGATGTTAGTTTTTTTTATTGTAAAGTTGGAATATA
>AXCM01010683.1:0-10867 GCA_000473375.1 Anopheles culicifacies
CGAACGGATTAAGGGTTGACACTTGATGAAGCTTAAAATCGTTTTCAAGCGGATTTAAAAACGGTCAATTTTTGCAAAGATAACAAAAAAACATGCAAGGAGACCCTACGTTCGATTTAAAAAAAAGGGAAAACAATCATACCACAATGGATGCCTAAACCTCCAAGAGCTGAAATGCGCCGGAAAGAGATGTGCATTTGCAGATAAATTACGGAACGGCTAGCCAAATGTAACCGGAAGGATGCGTAGGGACATCGCGTCGATCTCAAAACCGCCAGATCAACAGGGCGAAAACCGTGACCGAGTCCCTTCACTGTACCCTGTACAACAACGGTCGGTCTGCAGGACTTAATTGCATTTGTATCGAAGGGTGCTAAAATCCTCTCGGGACGAATTAAAACTAACTCGCCCGGAAAGGGGGAAGCCTATTTTCAATTCACTTTTTTCGAGCTTAGCGCTTAGGTGACGAACGTTATACAGGAGGAGCGAGTGAAATGAAGATTTTAATAAAACCACCAATTGAGATTAATATCACCACTTCAGTAGAGGAGAGTTTGAACAAAAAACAGTTTGATCTAGATTTTTTTTTCGTTTTCGGTCTTGCAATCAAACACAAGCTATGAAGCTTTTCTCATCGCAATAAATTAAATCCATTTCCTTTTGTTGTGACATTTGATTATGTAGAAGTTTTTTTTTCAAATTTATTTACCTCTTTCATAGTTTTACTGTGCAAAAACTATCCAGCGATTGTTGTTAGAATGGGGAAAATGGTCATGATATGGTTGATGCAATGATGATGATGAGTCTAAAGCAACCTTTTGGAAAAGGGGCTGCATGTCAGCTGCAATTCATTTAACAATCGCTGAGATCATTAGAGGGCATGACGTTGTTTATATTGCACGCAAAACTTAACAAATGTAGTAGTTATTGTGGCGTGCTTTACGAAGCTTGAATTTGCAGTAATTGTTTGTTGATTCAACACCGCGTCGGTAATATCACAATCACATATCATTGCTGTATACGAGCGTTGATTACGAACGCATCTACCACCTCCTTTAAACTGTTCAGCAGCTTCATTACTGTGTATGTGTATCTCGCATCTAATGTCCATGATGTGGGCTCACTCTCGTCTTCAGCGGCCGTACTGACATCACGAACCAGCTGACCCAACAAACGTGTGTTGCTGTGCTTGACGCTCACGGAAGACATCTCAGTTACAAACCGGACGTTATCTCTGCCACACGCATCACGCACCGGTAACGATTATCTCTCGCCACACGCGGCGTTGACCACCATTCATCATCACTTCCAAACTTCAAGATATGGCGTCCAACAAGTCGTCGGAAATTGAAATTCTACGTTACAGCGATCGCTACCGAGAGCAATCGATGGAAGTACTCCGGAAATCATTTTTCCAAAACGAAATGGTGTGCATCGGAGCAGAGGTCAATCTAACACCTCAGGCACAGAAGGATCTTGAACAGCTCTGTCTGGATGTGGCTAACGGTGGTGTGTCGTTGATCGCGAGACACAAACCAACTGATACGATCGTTGGAGTCTCGTTCAATGTGCTGCAGGTTTGTAATCTCACCTGTTGGTACCTGATGGCATGATATAACCTTGCAATATTTTCCATAGACCCCGAGCGGACCTGAAGATGCCAACTACTTTGAGCAGTTCCGTGACACTAAATGTAAGACCGACAGCTCTCGAGCGTTGATGCAGTATATGATCACGATGGATGCAAAGGTGAACCTGTTCGAGCGATTCAATGTGAAGTGTCTGCTAGAGATCATGTTCCTTGCTACCTTACCCAACTACGAGGGACAGGGTGCTGGAACACTTCTCGTCGCAGAATCCGTTCGGTTAGCAGAGAAGCTGAAAAGTGGCCAGGCCGTACCAACGTCGTCGAGCTCGGAAGCGTTCGATAAGCCACAGCTCGTTTCGGCTCTGTTTACTTCCCGTAAATCGCAACGTGTCGGTGAGAAGGTTGGCTTTACGGTTATCAATCAGGTTCCGCACTCGGAGTTTGTGTACAAGGGAAAAACATTCACCGATCGGATCGGTCCCGAGCATCCCTTTTCAACGCTGGTCGTAAAGCACATATGAGGGAAAGGTCGTGTGCAGAAAGTGAAAGTGCGGGACGAAAATGGCGATAAGGGTGATCATGTTGTTAGCGTGTTGGGAAGTGTTTTTTTTAAGGTTGGGAACCGGTTTGAGTGTGTGAAAGATTAGCACGTTTTAGATCAAGTTAAATAAAGCCAGTATTGACAATTTGTTTGAAAGACACGGATACTTGGGATAGAATAAAATGTGTGAAATAGCATAGTTGATCATCGAAACGAACGGTCTGGGTTTTTATTTCGATTAACTCTGTTGCAAAGCTTGCTTTAGAACCAAATACAATAAATCAGTTAAAGCTGCAATTATTGCAAGTTGAATGTTTTAAAAGAATAATTAAAGCACGTGAGTGATGATGAGTGTGCAAAATGCAACCATCCAACAGCGAAATATTCCATTAGGAACTGCTCAGCCGACCCTCGCAATGATTTGAGTTGATTAGTCCGCTTTGATAATCGTGGCATCATTCTCGCTGAGTACACACCGTTACGAGCGCTCTATTAGCAGTATGGTCGTTGTCATACATTCATCACCACGCTTGGAAGAGCCATGGCCTTTACAATTGCATCGCGAGATATCGAAATTCTGCGCTACGAAGATCGTTACAGACACCAGTCAATGGAGGTATTGCGTAGGTCGTTCTTTCTACACGAATCGGTGTGCATTGGATCGGAAGTGAACATTACTCCACAAGCACAGTGTGATCTTGAGCTGCTCTGTACGGAAGTTGCAAACCGAGGTGTAACGTTGATCGCAAGGCACTCGCCTACAGACACGATTCTAGGAGTAGCCTTCAATATACTGCAGGTGACAAAGTACACTAACGTCATTGGATGGTTGTTTCAATAATATTAGTCTTCCCATGATGTCCCTAGACTTTGAACCAACGAGACGCCAACAGCTACTTTGAACAGTTCCATGACAGTAAATGCACTACGGATAGTTCGCGATCGGTCCTCAACTACATGATCGCGATGGATGCAAAGGTTAACCTATTCGAGATGTACAACGTGAGCTGCGTGCTGGACATCATGTATCTCTCAACGCTTCCAGCCTATGCAGGACACGGCATTGCTACCAAGCTGGTGGAACAATCGATTCAGCTGGCGGAAGATTTGAAAACTGGGAAAACCGTGCTAAACTCAAGCAACTCAAGACCACAACTCATATCAGCATTGTTCTCGTCACGAATTTCGCAACGAGTAGGAGAAAAGATTGGGTTTCAATTTATCAAAGAAGTGCCTCATTCTGAGTTTATCTTTAGGGGTAAAACATTTGCTGATAGGGTTGGACCCGAACATCCATCGTCTCAAATAGCTGTTAAGTTGCTTTAGGTACGATCATCAAGATTATAGTGCTTTTCATACTCTGATTGCAGGGTCGTCAGTAACGATAAATTAAACTGTAAACCATAAAAAAATTAAATGTTCCCGCGACCGATTTGAATGAAATGTTCCGCTTGAAATATTTCGAGAAAGCGTGGAAATCTTTCATGAAAACGTCAAACATGTTTTGACAACACTGTAATGTCAAAATTGTGCAATGAATTTTATTTGTTTTCCTCCCATTCCCTTTGGAGAATTAATTCGTAAACATTGCACGGTACGCAACATTCGCTATCGATGCGTGGGAGTTCGTATTGGAACCTTATCAAAGCTTAACTTTTTAATTGTGAATTCCAGCATTTGTTGACGTGTCGTTTACAGCACACACTACGAACTACGTGCGTTCCGAGCATGCGCTGATGTTCCTCAGCAACCTGTTTGGCCCGTGGTGGTTACTTGGAAAGACGATCCCAATCACCATGGACAGTAAAAAGTAATAGTAGCGATCACGAATGATTGCTAACAGTCACACCGTCAGCAAGGGGAGCTCTATCGTTCTTCACAAAACAATCAAAACCAAGCCTTAATCTCGCTTACCCAACAATGCTAC
Source organism: Anopheles culicifacies (assembly GCA_000473375.1). Lineage (NCBI taxonomy): Eukaryota > Metazoa > Arthropoda > Insecta > Diptera > Culicidae > Anopheles > Anopheles culicifacies. The sequence continues at coordinate 4,057 of AXCM01010683.1, forward strand.
CTCCAGCAACCGAACCGAAGATGATATTTCGCGTGTTTAGCTTTTTGTACTTTCTGTCGAGACCACTGCTGAAGTGGCTCCTGCACCGTTTTACCAATCTTTGCGAGCTGCAGCGTATCTGCTACGGTTGTCCACCGGGCGCCACACGCACGAAGAAGGTACAGATGTCACTGGAGCTGTCCCGCCGCTTGCCAATCAAGAAGCTGCTACACATCCTCAACGAGCTGGTCAGCAACGATGTAGATGAAACGTTTTTACGACGCGAGATACAAACACGAGCCGTGGGAACGGTGCTGCAGGTGAAAAAGATCAACCCGAAGGTGCACATCGACTTTCCACGATCGTTCGGTTCGTGTGCGGAAAGAATATGGGGCTACAAGCGGCTATTCTTTATGGTGGAGAAATTGCGCGCCACACAGTACGACACTGAGGAACCGGAACATGAGGCTAAGTTGCTGTTGCTGTGGAAGTTGTTGGTAGGCGATGAGATGGTACTTACCGGGCGTATCACCGATCAGTGGCAGCACATTGGATTTCAGGTATGTGTTCCCGGGCACCAGGTTGCCGAGTAGCGGTTGGAAGGTTTCATTCGAACATCGATCACTATTTTTTTTAGGGAGACGATCCATCCACGGATTTCCGCGGCATGGGTGTGCTCGGGCTGGACAATTTACTTTTTCTGGTACAAAATTATAATGGCACCGCACGGCACCTGCTGTCACATTCGCATCATCCAACGCACGGATACTTCTTTGCGATCGTAGGCATCAACCTTACGTCCATGGCGTACCACTTGCTAAAGTCCGGATCCGCGCGTACACACTTTTACAACCATCCCCAGCACCATCTGACGGTGGACACGTTCCACCAGTTTTACTGCTATCTGTTTTACGAGTTTGATCGGTACTGGGTCGAGTGTAAACCAAAGAACATTATGGACTTCAACCACATCCAGCGACGGTTTGAGGACAACATTCTAAAGCTTCTTGCCAACGATGGGTGCTGTTTCAAGATGAACCTTTCGGTGGAGGACGTTTAACGTTTGCCCCTCGATGGGATTTGTGAGAGATTCTGTCCTACGAATTTTCTCGGTTTTGTCACACCCTCCCTACAGCGTATGGCTTTGCCGTTTTGCCCATTCGAGAATTATTATTATTTTTGTGTTCTGCTCCTTAATACGGTTTTTTCTTTGCTGTGTGGTGGTAGTTTTCGTATTGTGATACCAAGTGTTTTGCGCACAACACACATACACCAAACCATGGATAAGTCACCGTAACACACAGACACACATACACCGCAAGTGCAATCTAGTGAGAAAATAAAGTAATGCTTTTTAGGGATAATCTAATAAAAACAAGCGAGTTAAAGTGGCTGCATTAAAGATACATTTTACAACCCGCGAAAGAATTAAAACGTGTACAAGAGAACTTACCACGTGTTTGGTATTGCATGGAATCTTTCGTATCACTTCACTTCACCACGATCGCATCCGGTTGAGTTTGTCAAATATTTATTAAATCGATTACTTTTACATCATTCCATGTTCCATTTCGCATTTCGCAGCTAAATGACCAACCTCCCCCGCGATGCGTACTCATTTCGCTAGTTTCATCCGGTTATCTAATGTGACCTCTCTTTTGCGGGGGGAAAGGGGAAAAAGCCATCGGTAATAGCTATTTTATTATTGGATTAGCTTTGTATTGTGACGAGGGGTTTTCGTGGGCTGCCTCTCTCCTACTACTACTCCCCTTTTCTAATGGCTAAGTGTTTAAGAGATTTTTCTTGTTTGTTTTTTTTTTTAAATATCGTAGCTTACTTGCAGGTCTCGTAATTTATTTGTGTTCGTTACTTCGCATTAATGCAATCTACACATTTGGCCCTCTCTATAGACCGCGAAATAGGCTTCGCAAGTAAGGGGGGAGGTGAAAAAAGCTCACTTGTAAATAGACAAAACCGTTGGAAGTACAATTGAACCGAACACAAACAGAGAGAGAGCAAAGGGAAGAAGTAAAGGAATTTGCCCGAGCACGAGTATAATCGCGTGAGGTTAAATGGTTCCAAAAACTAAAACCACAAGCAAATCGACTCAAACGTCAACTAGTATAAAGCAAAGGATCAAAATCTTCCCGCGACTGAGATTTAGCAAGTCTTTTAATATGTTTCACTGTATTTTGTGTGTATGTTTGCTTGTTGTTATTTACTGTTGTACCTTTTCTTTTCCTCTACAGTCTCTCTATATTGCGTATTGCATACCGTTAATATATGAACTTTATTTACGAGCGTTTGCGCTTTCCTCTGTTTTATGGAGTACCTGAGTGTTTACTATCATTATTTCGTCCGCGCGAAGTAGTAGGGAAGCTTACTTCCTTTACCTTACCACCCCCCGGTGGGACGATTCTAACGTAACAACCAAAGTATAGCACACTCTGGCAGAAATGTGGGGCGTAGAACGAGGTTCGCAAGCCAAACATTATTGGGACGCGCATTCACAAAAATAAAACGACACTCTCGCGGCTACCACTATATCCCTATGTTGTTGTTAAAATTCGTACAGTAATGTGCTTTAAAGATGCGTGACGACATGGTTATGCCACACTAAGTCCCTTTTATGTCTTATGATTGGCTTTACCAACCATCGGTCGGTGCTTGCCCCTGCTTTGCTTTCCTCTAACTTCTCAATCCACGCACTGTGGTGCAGAGGTCGATAAAATTAGCTCCCGTGTTTGTGTCTGAATGCCCAAACACCCCCATGACGAGATTCTACCCAGCTAGCGATCCAGCTTTAACCATTCTGTATAGGTGTATGTACACAGCATGTTAAATATTGTAACTCCTTGTAAAACCGATCCTTACGAGACTAGAATAGAAGGGGGAAAGAGCGCGAGAGAGAGAGCGTACTTCGAAGGAATTCGAAGGAAGTAATGTTTCCATCCACTACATCCGCGTATTGCGGGAAGTGTATAAATATGAGACTTTTTTTTGTTTAAACGTGTTTAACCCTAACAGCAGATAAGCACCGTCACATTACATAGTTGTAAAAGAAACAAACAAAAAAACATCTTCCAATAGTGCGACCTTTAACTCTCATTCTCATAATCAACATCATCATCATCATCGTCCGTCTCATCATCGCCATCGTTATCGTACTCGTCATCCTCATCTTCATCATCATCATCATCATCGTCGTCGTCCTGATCGTCGCTGCTCGAGCTTCCAACCATCATTGTGCTGCGGTACTGCGTCAAGGACGACAACCCGCGCTCTCCTGCAGGCCGTCCAGCTCCCAGTATAAAATCGATGGAAAAATCTTTGTACTTTTCACCGGTACGACGCCAGCACGGACCGGGCTGGGTGGGTGGTACCGTACTAACGCGACGACCGCGGCCGGTTGTCTGAAGGAATCGATCGATGAAGCTCACTACCTGGGCGCACCGTCTCAGTGAGCTGGCGGCCGTTGGGAGTGAACCATCCGGTCCGCGTTCGGTTGGGTTGGTGGTGGAGGTGGTGGCGGCGTACTGATAGCTGGACCCCGTCCGGTTGTCGGCCCGTCGTGCGAATTCATCGACGCGTGATGGTGTGCCATCACGTTGACGCTTCCGGCTGGTAGCGGTGGGGAGGATGTCGATCTGTGCTGCAGATGATTCCCGTGCTGGTGTTGCATGTAGGGATGCGGTGCGTAGTGGTGATGCTGCTGTTGCTGATGATGATGAAGATGGTTGGCATTGGTACGAGGCGCCTGTACGTGACTGGTGGAGGTGTTCCTTGCCGAAGCGGTAGTCACCGGTGCGACTACGCGACCCGCCGTTACCTGCGATGGGTTTGATTGCGGTATAATACTGTTGCTGTTGTTCGGTAGCGATTGCTGCTGGTGGTGGTTCTGTTGCGAATGTCCTTGCGAAGCTTGCTGTACCGACGATGCTAGTAGTGGTGGCGGTGGTGGTGCTGATGGATGCAGATGCGCTGTAGTTTGTGTGGATGGAAGAGAAGGAAGCGGGGCAGGATGTGGAAGGGAGGATGGCGGATGTTGGGTGTGAGGGTGGAGCGGATGGTGGTGGTGATGATGATGCAAATGTTCCTGCTGATGGTGTTCGAGCAAGAGCGGTATCTAGGCGGTTGGAAACAAAATGGCTTTCATTAATGACCGACGACGGGTGGCGGTGCCGGTTAGCTTGGCTTGGCGCGGTGCTATTTCAGCTACTTCTAACATGGCTACTAACATCGTCTCGGCGTAATTGGTGTGTAGGCTGTACGTATCATAAGAAAGAATGGGTTCAAGATCGGCGTTCCGTCGACGGAGGAAACGTATCATTATTACGAGTCGTTCGTTGTTGGTTTGGTAAAGAAAACACATTTAGAGATTATATGTGTGGACATACAGAAACAAATGCGTAATTTACATGATAGGTGTTGGGTGGATGCAACTTGCATTTCAATTCACGATCACGTATAACGCTGATTGATGGAGAGTATGATGATGATGAGATGATGATGATGTTGATCGTGATCGTGAGATATGAAACATGTGTGCACGGATGTGGAAGATGAGTACACAAACGTCGGTTGGTACGAATTTCATTTACAAAACAATACACAATCGTAATACAATTTTGAACACCAATCACAAACCATACACGCGAATTGCACCGGAAACGAGCAAGCTTCTTCTTTTTTGAGGGGACACGATTCAAGCCAATTGGAAAACACGCGATGAGAAACCCGCGAATGAATGATAAAGGCGCGCAAAACAGACAATGACCAATTTCCAATGAAAATCAATCGAATCCAAAATGAAACAGATGAACCGACCGGGATGAATGGTACCCGACGATATACCGATCGTCGTCCTGCAGAAACGACATTACTCTACCTGGTGTGCGGTGTTGTAGATCGTTTGCTGTTGTTCACGCGCGGCCTGATAGGTTCCCGCACCGGTGGAACTGTTCAGGCTGCCAGCCGTTGGACCATTGCCGGTGGAATTGGTGGCACTGCTGTTGCTACTGCCGCTATTGGAGGTGGATTGGACATTGCCCGGTCCGGAGGAGGTCCGCATCGTGGTACCACCACCACCGCTGCGGTTCGTTCCGGTGGAAGAGTGTGCTTCGCTACCGGCCGTACTGTTGTTGGACGTGGAGGTTGTGGATGGTCCGCGTGAGGTTCCACCCGTGCCAGCCGACGGTGGCGGGTACGGCTGATTTGAAGGTGAATTACGCCTTCCGAGATGTGGCGAGGAAAACAAGAAACGGGACACAAAGAAACAGATTGTAGAACGTGCGCGCCAACTAATGTTGTTGGTGCCGGATATGGTGGGAGGCGTAACTCCCAGTTTTATGGAGTTCCCAGATCACTGTGATGTTATATATATATACATGGTATAATGGGTGCCGTGACAAAATGGACGAGCTACCACATAGCTAGATAAAAAAAAGTGATATTCTCATATTGTCTTTTTGGAAACTCACTGGCAGAGTTACATTAAGTAAACTAATAAACTTAAAAATCAATAACCAATTGTTTTCTGCACCCCAAAATAAAAAGTAAACCATACAAGCATGGGAAACGGTTTCTTGTATCGTTTGGCTAATAATGCTATTATTTACAGCGATGACTCTAAGATAATGGGATAATGATAAGGGTACAATTCGGTAAATGAAACAGCAGAGAACTAAAAGAGCGGTGCAGGCGATGGAGGATGGGTGTGTGTTGTTAAAAATTGTTTATATATTTGTGTGTTCATCAAATGCGTCTGTCTGGCGCTCTCCATTATCCAATTTGCTTTTTTTGTAATCAATCTTCGAAGGCAGAAGATTTACCGAATATTGTGTTACGCCTTATTGGGGTCTTGTTCCTACCTCGACACAACTGATTCCGTCGCTTAATGACCGATGCGCGCGCGATCATTTCAGTTCGTGCCGAAGAGGGTTTCATTATGTACTGTTGTTTTGCGGGGGGGACACTACACTAAATATACTTTAACGCCTGTTTTTTTTTTGTTGTTGTTCAATTTTTGCTTCACCTTAGCGTTTAGGTTAAAAAGAGGTGTTTAAAAGTATGTTTTTTTTGTGTTTTGCTACCAATATCATGTCTTCAATTCATTGTTTTACGTTTACATTAACCACATTTTACTAGCTTGCAATAGTTTTTTTTTTGCAATTTTGCACTACGAATTTGCGGGGGGAAGGGTTTGAATGTAAAACACATATAAATAAGGCTAGCTAAACCAGTCGTGTAAAAGAAACACGCTGGAAAGTAAATCAAACAAAAGGAACACCTTGGGATAATGCAATATATTACAATAGAAAACGACGAGTTGTAGCATGGGGGGGGGGATTTTTTTGTTTGTTTTTTTTTCTTCCGTTGTGTAATTTAAAATTTAATTGCCCTTTTTATAGCTTACTTCATCCATGGTAAAATAATTACCAACTTATAAACGTTTTAAGCACACACACGCACACTTACAAAACACGTTAACCCACACGCCACACTTCTTCATTAGAAGTTAATAAATATACCAAAATTTAGATGTACAAGTCTTTTAACACTAAAACGCCTAGCAGTCATAACTAAACACAGTCCAGTCGTAAAGATTCTAATGCGACCCCTACACCTTTGGGGGAAAGGGGGTTGCGTTGTTTGATTGATTGAGCAAATTATTTAATAAATAAACATGCACTCTTAATAGGTACAGCAAACAATGGGAACTGTGCAGTACAACATGTACAACATGTATTCGCCTCCTTTTATTGGGGTTCTTATTTATAAAACCATCGGACGGCAGTTGTTCCGATTGCGGATTATGGTTTCTATAGGGGCA
>AXCM01010689.1:0-12252 GCA_000473375.1 Anopheles culicifacies
GTTTACATTGTTACGAACGAGAGCCACCCTTAACGGGGTTTTAATAACCCTTGTGGGGGTTTTTGCCTTTACGCTTTCATTAAAACGCATAACGATCTTTTATTCCGGGGATTTGAAGTTTTGTTTTTTGTTACCTTTTTGTATTTTAAATTAATTTCTAACCTGCTTTTACTCATGACCTCATGTCATGGTGGTAAGTGTAAATGAAATGAAATTAATTACAGATATCAACTCGTTACAAAAACATACAAAAAATCAAACCTAATCATTCCAATGTGTTGTGAGATACTCCAAACGGTCGTTCCGTTTGCTGCTGACCCGGCATACATTAATGTCACCCATGCTGATCTGTGCATAAAAGTTTAATCATTATCACGCAAGCACCGTACTCCATCCGACGCTGCTGGCACACTGATTGGCTAAATGAGCAAGACTGCGCTCGGTTGGCGTTACGTACGGGTGTACTCATTCGGCCTGTTTCGCTCATTAACCTGCTGTCGGACACTTCTACCAGCCTAATGACTCCGTGCTGGATGGGCAGCTTTGGGGGAAAATAATTCCACCATGCCCCCCGATAAGCCCGTGCTAGATGAGCTAGAGAGCTAGTGCGAGAGTGTGTGTGGGGATTATATGACTTCGCTGCTACTGGGGCCGTCCAATGAAAAGGGATTTTACTTTGGCCGAGACGGCCACCAGACACCATGGTTTGCATGGACGCCGGCAGCGGAACGGGGTTAATTGATTTTCCGAACCATTGTAATACTGCACCGTCGACCGGTTGACCGTTCGCTATCGCGCAACCCTCATTTTCGTGCCGGAGGCGTCGAAATGTGGTGTTAAATTTGATGTAGGTCGGTGTTGATAACATGCTCCCAGACGCACCAGATCTACCATCATCATCCATCAGAAACGGATGCGAACGGAGCCGAAAAAGCGTATGCTGCTGCTAGAATTTCCCCCCCAGTCCCGGGGAGTAAGCAAATGAACATGTTTGTTTGGCGGTACGCAAGCGACCAAGCGTCGAGCATGTCAGATGTCAATTTTAAAACGGCGGCAGTACAGTCGGAAAACAATTTGTTTGTTTATGGTTTTAGTTTTTCTCACGCTTCATGAATTTGGTGAAAACCCCCTCCGAAGGACAAACAAAACAAAAACAAAAAGGATCATTGGAAAACTTGCAGCTTGCCGCTCCTTCGGGGCAGACAAACACGACACGACCAACGACACAACATCACGGCAAACAGGAAACTTTCTCCGATTTTTGGGCCATAAGTAGTAGACAGACCGACCAGTACCGAAGGCGGTCGGCGGGTGTAGTTGTCCTGTGTCATCTGCCTAAATGGTTTCCCGCAAACGCACAGTCACAGTGCCTGTTTCCCGGTGCCGGTCGAACTTTCATTTAAATATTTGCCCAAGGGACACACGGGGACGGGGTTCTGTCGCCTTCACTGCAGCAGACGTATTATCTGTGCGGCGAAAGACGCTGCCTTTCTTGCACTTTTGCCTGCATATAAACTGTGCCATTTGGGGTACGGTGAGCACACACACATACAAAAACGCATCCTGGTGTATGAATAGCAAAAAAAACGGAAAACACGGCTAGTTTGTCGGGAAAGAACTTTTCTTGATGCGAAATCTCTCTTCCGGTGTGGAGGCCCCCTCCCCCCCCCCCCAACTCCCCCCGGATGCTGGCACAAACTTTTGCTGCGTTTGGCGTTTGGCAAAACGTTATTCGAACGCAATTTCACTTCACCCGTTTATCCAAGCAAGCGGGATAGAAAAGTCAACACATCCCTGTTGATGTTGGTGAAGCTCCAGCTGTTTTTTTTTTCTCTTTATTTTTGTGTTCTCTTTCGGTATTCTGAGCTGGGGGAGTTTTTTTTAGAGCGCGGTTTTTTTTTTTCATTCTCAACCGGTTGCTTTATTCGGTGTCAGAGCTGGAAAAGTGTTTATTTAAATTTGGAAAATGATTTCATTCGAGAACTAACGGAAAGCTGTTTTTTCCTCCACCCCAACTGCGTGTGTGTGCGAAGAAGCAAACGGCACGAAATGTTAACGCAACACAGTTCAGTTTACTTTATGCCGTGTTGAACTCTTCCGGGTTGGTGAGCGATTTTTGCCGTCTGCGGGGCCAAAGCTCATCGTGAATTTGTTTTACAAACATGAGTGTGCGATAAAAAACGAACCTGGAACGAAATGCGTATAAATTAACTGTTGAACCCATTTGATTGTGTGGCCTTTTGGGTGGAATGAACGAACGAACTCAGTTTTGAAACCCCAAAATGGTCTATGCTTTGCTAAGAAAATAAAAGAGCTGTTTTCCTCCTGCTTTGCGTAGAGTTGCGCGCACGGATACTGGGACCGTCGGATATATTCGTCAAGTCTGGCAGCGAGATAACGATGGTTTGCGTCATCCAGCAGGGACCACACGAGCTGGGTACGGTGTTCTGGTACAAGGGTAAGTACACATCCTTCTCCTGCTGTCTCTATCTGCCAACATGCCTTTAATTTCTTTCACCGCACAACAACACACACACACACTCTGTCCACATCCATTCCATTATTGCAGGAAATACGCTGGTGGAACCGGTCGCACAGGAAAACGACATCCATTCGGGCGATCGTGGACGGATCACCATCGAAACAGATTGGACAGATGCCCTGACATCTAGGTAATAATAAAAGTGTAGCCAAGTGAAATAATTGAGCAAGCATGTCCGGGCAGTCGTCCTCCACACACCTCTCGGTCCGTCTCCTGTGTGTGTCTCTTCGGGTTCGGGGAACGTGTTTCTCTCTTCTTGTCATGGACGGTTTTAGAAACTGTCACACAGTTGTAAACGGAGTGAGTAGTGACGGGTGTGATTGTGATTGAATCTGAGGTCAATTCCTTTATAGCTGCTATGGGGGCTACACAGATTTTCACACGAACTAAGGAGAAAAGCTCGAGATCCATGTATGAATAAATCTCACTATACCTATTTTTAAACAAAGAGAGCCAGGTGTCCTTGAAGAAAAAGATTCAGCCGGTATTGTGAGAGATGAGATTCGAACCTCAGCTTTCGGTGTATAAATCTGAAAGAAGTAGCAAGTGGCTATTAGACCACCCTAAAAACTGCTTGCTATTAGATAAATAAAAGGTTTCCCAGATGCTATTAAAGCTTTGTTTTGAACTATTAAATAGTTATAATAACTTAATTAATCGAATCCCAAAGTACTATTATTTAACAAGAAAGCGTTAAACATTACTTTCTTTATGAATAGAATTTGTAACAAGCACTATGAGCATGAATTGCTATAATATCCCTACCTGCCACTCGATGCCAAATCTCCCATTTAAGCAAGAATACACCAATTATTACCCATGATGTAACCTCCTCTTGTTCCTTCCTCCTCTTCTCCCCACAAAACCCCTCCTTCCATACAAGTAATGCAATACAAAGGAAAGGAAACTATATCATAAAAATACCCACCCAGAACCCATCGTCATCAGCATCATGCCGGACGTTACAGTGCAGGCAGCAAAAGCAATTACGTATTCGCATTCGGCAGCAATGAGGGTGCAATTGCTTGCAATTGAAGAGCTTGCAGAAACTTCACAGAAACAAAAACCCGCCTCAGTTTGAAACCTTTGCTCCCTTTTGTTTCACACCGGCAAAGTGTCTTTCCGTAAGGATGCAAAATCTGCATCACGAAGCTCGTTTTGTAAGGCGCTTCCAACTTTATGCATCCCCTTCCAGGAGTTGGTGCTATTCCAAACACCCTCAAACACTCGATGGCTGGCTCGATTCATCCAACAGGAAGTGGAAATGTGGGGTTTTTCTTTTTCTTTTCGGGAAGCGAAGAGAACGATTTTGTGCTGGTAGAGTTAGAGCTTCATGCAGAAAAGTAGACAGGGCAGCAAAATCTGCGTTTGGACGTTAGAGCACAGAGAGAGAGAGCGATGGGTGAAGTGTACCGTAATATACATGAATATGCAAATATCAACCTGGCCAAGGTAACCAGGCAATTGCAACCCCCTGCCCACCCTTGATAGAATGATTCCATCCCCCATCCCCTTCCCGGAGCGAGACGACCGAGCAGGTGAGCCGGGTGGTGAATATGTTCCGAATTGCGGTTTTTGGTGATAGCTTTGGTTGTTAATCTGAATTCTTCGTTTCCGGGTGCTCCTCCTTTCTCCTCGTACTGGACGCAACCAACATGGCGCTACACTGCACGTTTCGTTGAACCGCTGTGGTTTGCTTCTTCTGTGTATCGCTCGGACCACCGCTGGGGGTTTTGCTTGCAGATTAAAGATAAAACGAGCCGTGCAGGGCGATACCGGCAACTACACCTGTGTACCGACGATGGCCCGCTCTGCAAGCGTCTGTGCTCATGTAATTAGTGGTAAGTTATGGTTGACTTGAGTCAACATTCGAAATCCGTATGCAGGGCAGTTAAAACATGGACCAGGACCGGACACAAAAACCAAGTGGTAATGCCCAACCACTAGCAAGTGGTGTGGAAAATGAGTCGGCACAAAACAATACAAAAACACACACACAGACATTCGCCCACAGAAGCCCAATTCTCATTGAAACGTGTGTAAAGCAGCGTCATAATACGATGAAATGTGTATACGACCATGTGCATTAGGATGAGCTAAAACAAGGAAAAAAAAACTCCCTACAACAAAGAAACCTCCCGGATAAGTGTGCAGGCACGTAGCTGCCAACTGTTCGTGTTTCGTTGTGTTGGTTGTATTTTGTTTTTTTACTATTGTATGTATATTTTCTTCCGGAATTTCTTATTCTCCATATGCTTGTTTCATTGCCGAGCCACCAGGCACCAGTTGGAGTTAATTCTCCAAATAGCATCGTCTCATTTACATAAGGGATACCGTTTCCTTGGCCACGGGTAACATGCACCATGCCGGATTATTGACGGCAAGAGACCGGTTTGGGTTTGTTTTTAAGCGACCCGGGATTACACACGTAGTTCTGTCGCTTCGTTGTCTCGAGTGTGTCACATCCCTAAAACTTGCCTTCCCAATGGGAACAAAACACCAAAAAGCAGGAAGAAAACATTCCGGGCATGTAAAATTCGATTTATCTCTTCGGGTTTTTTTTAGGGGAACCTTTTTTTTGGGGGGGAAGGAAGGAAGACTTCCAAAGACACGCATGTTTCTATGTATGCATCGTAATATGCTGAGGAACGGTAAAGGTCATACGACTGCTGATGCATGATTGTTTTTCTCGACCGTCAGGTTTGCGTGTGCTTGCATCTAGGGTGCTGCATAGGAGATCAGCTTCCGAGTAAAGATTAAGCATAAATTAAGCTTAACGCTGTAAATTTTCCTTCTTTTGTTAGGTGGAGCATTTCCAGTCCACAAGTCGGTATCGTTATTTGTATCAAGATTGTTTCTAAAGCCTTAGTTACTGTGCTATCTATTGTTTATGACTCGTGTGTCGATGAGGGTTTAATATGTTATTCCCGGATTAAATACTCTCGTACACGGCTTAAGCTAGAGCATCATATGCAGAATTTTACAAAACAGAGGGTGTTTCTGTTTATGTTTTTAAAACAGTGATTCCCAAAGTATTCCAAAACTTCCCTCCTTAAATTCCACCTTAGTTATTAAATCATGAATTATTTTATTGATTTATGTTTCCATTTTGGTTTCTTTTAAGTTTCACTTTTATGAGCAGGAACTATATTTATTGTAAATAGTCGAAATATACTTTGCAACTTTTCAATTTTCCTTTCAAACTTTTAAAGAAATCACCAAAAGTAGAGAAAGAAAAAAATGTTAGAATTTTAAAAGAGAAACTTAATACTAAAGGATCTACTTTGACTATTTCATGGCACAAATACATCTTTCAATGGGCGGAGGCTTTAAGTGGGCGTTGAATAAAAAAAACTTTTGGAATCACTGTTCTAAACAATTCCCTCCTCGTTATGGTTTGTTTTGTGGCTTCACCAAAAGCCTCCCCGCCAAAACAAAATGTTTGGTGTGCATGTGTTTTTCTAAATTTAGATATCGTTTGTTTTTTTCTCAAGCACACAAAACAACCCAAAACAAAAAAAAAAACACAAACTTATGAATAAATCTGTCGCTTGTAAGTCTTTACGAGCGTGATGTAAACGTGGACCGCCGTGAAAACACCAAAGCAAAAATGGTGGCCCCATTCCCTTTCATCGTCCGTTTCTCTTTGCAGGCGAACATCCAGCGGCTATGCAACACAATGGAGCCGCCACCGTTAGCCGACGAGCAGTATGGCGCAGCATGTGCATGCTATTATTGTTGCACCTGGCCACCCAGGTGCTCTACCTGTCCCTGCATCGTTCCGGTGGACCGAGCATCATCCTGCGGCGACCATCGTCTCATCGTTTGGCCGGCGGGCCATGCACACCTGGAGGCACCCGCATCGTTGCGATCGTTTTACCGACCCAACCCAGCTAGCAGAAGAAAGTTTCCCCATTTGGCAGGGTGGGCACCCGAATGGAATATTCTCGCACGTATGATGATGATGATGCACCAGCGCCCGGGATCACCTCCCCGGCCGCACTGTCACAGTGGCCAGTGAATTTCCCCGGGTGAATCTCCCGCAGTTTGGGGAAATTTATTGTTTCATTTGCTGCAAAATGGTTGCTACCCTGGTGCTCTGTGCATTCCCCCTAATACCTGTGCTATAATCATGCCATGCATCCGGGTGCATATTTGAGTGTACAGGACATAAAAGGGGAGAAAGAAAATGGACAAAAAAAACTTGAACAGACAAATCGAAAATATCTTCATTCATAGTGAGAATTCTGATTCATCCATAACATTCCCAAAAGGGTACTGTGCTGCAAAGCATTTGCCATCATACACATTCGCATTTATATATATACACACACACACAGACAGGCAGGCAACACAAGGATAGAAACGAACACGAACAGCGAATGATTCGGTAATACGAACGAGAACAAATCAACCGAGAATAGTCAACGACAAGGCTGGATTAAATTTTCTTCCCTCGCTGTTCTCCCAGCACCGGGTGGAAACCTGGGAACATATATAATGCTCCAGCATACGATACGCCAGCGGGGAATTCGCACGTATGGTTACCGATTGTTGCGAACAAACTGGCTCGAGAAGTGGTTCCCAATGGCCGTAGGGAACTGCAGTTTTGCTTCACTCCAGCATCCAGGCCATCGATCGTCGTAGTGCACGTTGAAAACGGTCCAATTGAATGATTCGATTGCCAAGACAGACGGATTCCTTTCGTGCTGCAGCGCCACGTTTCTTTGATGAAAGAAACACAACAACACGTGCTCTATAGGTAGATAAAAGAAGGACAATTTCATTTTCCCAACTATGTATACAGCAAAACCAAAATCGAATGCAAGAGAGAGAGAGGGAGAGAGAAAAGAAGAAACAATTTAGATGGAGTTTGCCATTTGATGAAATAAACACATTTGAGACGGAAATCTTGATGCGAAACGCTTCTGCTGTCACAAGATGGGGAAAGGATTGAAAGAAATGTTTACCGAAAACCGCACGCACGCACGCAAGGAAGAGATCAATTTATTAAACAACTTACGCAAACCTGTTGACAAACTGACAACACGGCATTAGAGTGAAATGTAAACGAGATCAGCTTCCGAAACTCCGACTAATCGAAACTCCGACCCGGCCATCCTTCATCGGCTGGGAAACAAAAGCACTTCCAAACAGGTTGATCGGCACAGGCAAAGTTGACCGTGTCGAGACAAATTACTACCGCGTGGAGTTTACGCGCGTAACGAGCAAGTTATGACTCCGGGGCACCAAAGCACCGCGTAGCAAGGGAAAGTGTTAATTAATTTGACATAATATCACCTGGTCTCGCTCACCTGGCGGTACGATAATCTTTCGACGGGGCCATAGCTTTGAGCAAACCGGGACATTCAAAACTTTGACTTCTCTCCAATATTGGAAGATGGGTTGGGGAGAAGTCGCTGCACGAGGGAGGGGGGGGGGGGGGGTTCCAAAATCCAGCGCCCATCAAAATGAGGCCCACCGTCGCAGGGCTGCTAATGTTTCGTGCTTCAATCACCATGGGATGGTTGATTATTATTGCAGAAGCTAATTAAGTCTTCGTCCGAACTACTAAGCTCTACACGGACAAGTCCCCTAGAGGTCGACGGCAACAGTATGGGAATGGTGGGCGGAAGGTTCGTTTCACGTCCGAAACGATCAGATCAGAGGTAAGGATCGATGGGATTGTTCGATGTGAATCGCTTTCCACCCTTAGCCGGGCAGCCTTTCTCATCATCGAAATTAGATTTGTTCGATGGAAGTAAGCTTACCCAAAGCGCTGGCAACTAATCGGTTACGGTTCGGTACAGTTCCACACACATACACAAAAAACCCGGTGTACCCCGGGTGGTCCATTTCCAGGTATCTTCCCGGGAGTTGCTTTCAGGCGTAACGGATCTTGACCCGAATGTAGCGCTTCGGGGGAAAACTATAAGAGGTTTTCGGGTAAGTAGTAGTGTAAGTTAAAAGCCGTTTCACCCCGGGACGTTGCTTTCGCTTCGAAAAAGCGTCTTAGAACAGGTTGCGGTTGCTAGAATCCGGGAAAGAAGGGGGCAGAAATTCGAGAAGCGTTAAGCCGTGGGTATGGGAACCCATACCGTACGGCCCACGACTTCTTATTAGCTCGACGAAACGGAACACAGCCGCTGTGATGTGGAATACATAATGCTGGCTTATCTGAAAAGTTCTCTGCCGTGAGAAAAAGGGAGGCTGGTGAGTGGGTGGCTGATTTTCACTTCCAAGCAATATCGCCAAACAGCTTTAAATTATTCGTCTCGTATAATCAATTCAGCGAGCGCATAATTTATATCAATAATAAGGGTCACGATTTGATTAATTCATTCTAGACCGCGTGTGAAGCTGTGAAAATTGTGCTGGTGCTTGTTAATTGCTGTCTTAATCACGGCAGGTACGATTTCGCCTTGAAGAAGGATGCTTTGCACATCTTACCATCCACATCTGTGAGCTCAGCTCATTCTAAACAATGCGATTTTTTACACATAATTGTTTTTCTGGCAAATCGTGCGAAGAAAAACATCGTCCCAACATCGTTTAATCTTCCCCCATTTCGATGATGTAAAAGTTTATAGGACGTAGCAGTCGTTCGGTGCTGCATGATCATGAAGATAAAGGTCACACGGCTTCGAATCGGCCCTGGCTAAATGATGAGTATTTCTACCATCGATAGCAATAATAAAGTGGGAGGGAGTGCCTGTAATATTTAATGAACGTTCGATTTCCGTTCCAACTCATCACAGAACAATGATTATTTCCTGTTTCCACTCCATTATGCAAAGGATGTGCTTGCGTATAACGGGAAGAATGGGAGGAAGGGGAAACAAAATAAAAAGGGAAGGAAGGAAAAATTGTGTACGATAAAGAATTTCCCCAGCCAGCGCTGATGGTACGATTTTCGATTACGTGGGCAACAAGCAAGAACGAACGCAGCTAAGAACTGTGCGAAAGATTACTTATACCTCCCCCTTCACAGCCACAGGGAGATTGGGAAATGGGAAAATTACCGATAATACGCCTACAAAACGCAACTAGAGAAAAGCAAAACGACCCGCCCGAGTTTCGCTTTACGTCATTGTTGCCATTTTCAAATGGAGTGAAAATATACCATTTTGATCATTTCATTTCTTGACATTCTTAACCGTTTTGGTTCGTGATCTTTTCGCCCAAGCTCGGGTTGTTTGTTTGCTTGCTGCGCTTCTCCTGGCCGTTCACTCGGTCCATCGGGACATGCTTGCACTGTAATTACCACGATACTTGCTTCCTTCGGTGGAATTCGTTTGAAGTGTGAGCGATGAAACGTACCAATTACTGGTTGTATCCTGTTTTTTTGTTTTCTCAGCTGCTGCATCATGTTAAAGCGCTTCCACGTGCTGTTGAACGAGATGATGTAGGTACACCTGGAAGATTGAACAAATAAAAAGCTTTTCATTCGTGTTCGTCTTATTGTGGTGTTGCACTTGGTGGAGGATGGGCAGTACATTAGTCAAACAAAAGAGATGGAATGTGAGTACACCTTTTGTGGAAATTATTTAACTTTTATACAATCGATTGGATGAGAGGAGTGAATCTCGAAACCTTGCAAGGGTATTTTCCGTGTTTTCTTTTATTTGTTTTTTTGTGGTTCTTCAAAGACCAAAAACCTTCAAAGAAATATGACCTTCAACGAAACGGATGCATGCTGGGCACGTGAGTCACAAGGTCGTCTTGGAATCTTTCAAGAATTTTGGAATATCCAATGATATAGCTCCTCTGTGACTTGGACTTTGTTCAAAGCTACAGAAACCCTCTTCAAGAGGACAATATTCTCAGAAGGATGTTTGGCTCCGCGTATTTGTGAAAGGCTCCGGTATGAAACGGCTCGACGGCCTTGGAGATAGCGGTGTCAATTCTATATCACGGAAAGTCAGAAATCACAGGTCAAGATCTCTGGAGACAACGGAGAAGCCACAATGACGATTGCACTGTCGCACAGCGATTTAAACGCGTCAAGCTCCGGTGGACTGGTCATGTCATGCGAATGGCACCAGACGACCCAGCTCGTTAAGTCTATTTGGTTAGAGGAGAGAAATGGTAGGTCCAAACATGTCATTTCTGGTTTCCGTAACTTGAATTTAACCGTAACGGCCCGAAAGGGAATCGAACCCCGGTCCTGCAGTGTAAAACCGGCGTCGCTATCTCCTGGACCATCAAATTGCTCCGACAATGGTTCGTTTCTGGCGTGGTTTCATTCGTCATAAAGGACGGAATAACGGATTGGCAGACGTAGGCGCTCAAACGTGAGTGATTTAGAGGACTTCTACAGTATGCCAAGCTATAACGCCGGACAAGAAGAAGATGAATGATATTGAAGACGAGATTGTTTTTTAGGAATGTCTGTTAGTCCTTCGCAAGACTCCAAGAGGAAGCGTCGGAAGGGGTTCCAAGCGGAGTTAATGTTGGGGACTCCACCAGTAGCCCACCGAGCTCTAACACATGGGTCGAAACTGACCTAGTATCGGAACTGAGACAACTTTTCAGGGGTCTCCAGTCAGGAACACCTGCCTGTTGGTGAGTTCTCAGGCTCATTAGTTCTTTAATGAATTTTCATGGCTAATTAAAAAGTTACATGGGCTATTACATGGCTTTAATTAAAGCCATTTTGATCTGTATCTTTGATATCTAATGAAACATACCGTAAATCTTGCAACAGACTTCTACGAAATCCACTACATCGTACATGCCTTTTTTCCACTACTGAAACATCCATCCATCCATCTGGGATGCAAGCATGCAGGGTCGACCAATAAACAAGTGTAGATAAACCAGAACACCAGAAGCCTAAAACCACATTATACAAGCGACAATTGGTTCCCTTCCGATGGAAGCAACAGCAGATAAAAAAGAACGAGCCAGTACCCGGTCGTTCGTCTTTCCCATTCACCAAATGGGATCAGTTCATCAGGAAAATCCCGGTACCAGGATATCCACCAGTAGATTAGATGAAACAGGCATCCTGATAAACAGGAAGCGTTAGTGCAATTGCACCGTTTCCGGCATCCTGATGCCGAACGTTCGTCCTGCCAGGTAGCATCGCATACCTTCCACGTGGAATGTGCACGTTGAGTCGTATGCAAACTTTAGTTACACCGGGTTCACCAGTCCGTCCGTCGGCACTGAGCCAACCGTCAGTGCCCAAACATTCGTGACGTCCATCGTAACCGATGGCTTTTGCAGCAAGCATGGCAGGGCTTACGGACGATGCTCCGACGATGATACGTGAACGTGTAGTGCGCAATTATGTCGCAGGGTTTAGCATTGTTCGGCTAATCACACAAGACATCTTCGGGCAATTAGACGAAAACGGGGGTACGTTCTTCACTAGAATTGGGTGATAATTTTACCAAAAAGAGGTATTTTATTTAATACATTTAACGTATAGCCTGTATAGCTAGCAGAAATGTAAACTATCCACGCTAGTACAGCGTGCGTGCGTGCATTTTATTTAACATTGCTGCAAGCAGCAGCAGCAGCAGCAGCAGCACTGCAGTAAGGATTAGCTATGCTCCGATGAGCGAACCGCATCCATTTCATTCTTCATGAAATATGTTCAATCGGAAGATAAATTTTGCAGGAATTTACGGCCCGTTTATCGGGCAGCACGGTATGGTGAGTTCTAGGGAAAATAAAACCCGCTCCCGATTCCGATCGGCCGG
>AXCM01010693.1:0-10253 GCA_000473375.1 Anopheles culicifacies
CCGTTCGATTCGACGTCTCCGTTCGATTCGACTGCCGTTCGACGTTCATGATCAGGCTGATAGACAGTATGTAATCGTATCTCTATGTATGACATTGAGTTGAATTTATATTCCTGCGACACTTCCCAAGTTGCTTAAAAGGTTCTAATCCATTTCTAAAATAGTACTTCTAGAGGAGGAAGTAATATGTCTCAGCCCCTAATTCTTCAACAAATTCTGTTGTGGCTCTGCACATGGAACTTTATGAAGCTCGCCCCAATATTGGTCCATTACTTACGGTTGCTCTGGATCTGACTAGTTCTACTATGTCTCAATATCTTAGAACTTCTTCTAAAAGAGTAGCAAAAGTCTAAATAACATCTGATCATAAATATTAATGTGTCCTTCCAGATTACTAGAGCACGAAACATGTATATCGTATTCCTCGAGTAAATTTAGAGAATATTTAGAGATTCAGCCCGAATTTCAAAATATAAAAATAGCACAATAAAACATTCAAAGTCACATAAAACCAGATTTCAACTTCCCCATGCTAGAACTAAACATACAACGGCAAAGATTTCCCGACTGAAGATCATATTCCAATGAAAATAAAAGTATTACGCATTCAGTCACTTTCCATTTCGTCTGCTGTCGATCGTTGATCGTTGCATAAGAACCATGTTACGACAGTACGCACCGATCATTCCTCCTTTGAAATGCCGCCCCTAAACGGGCTGGCTCTCGCGCCCCGTTGCTTGCTACTGTGTGCACAAATTATTAATAACCTTTTGACGTCGATTAACACCTTTGCTGTCCATAAATATGCACTGATTAATTGAGTACGGTTGGTTTCCCTCGTTTTTTTTTTTCGTACGCCTTTCGTCACATTCTTCCAAGGTCGTGCAATTCAACCACCGGATTGTACAATTTAGCGACCTTTTGACCGCAATCAGTGAAAAAAATACAATTGTTATCCTGGCGTGCGTAGGCGCGTTTCGGGTGGCTTTACAACCAGTCCCTTCAGGGTAAAAAGCTTTATAATCGTGCACGCGTACCTTTGTCGATTGAAAATCATCCACATACCGCCCTAGCAATCGCGCTTCTTCGAGATCGGATCCCACGATCCCCGGGACGGAGGCTCCCACTTTATGAAAACGTGCCGTTTTTTTTGTGGTCATTCATGTCACGTCGCAACGAACGTCATCTCGGGCTTGGAAACGTCAAGAAAGGAATGTTTCACAATCGTGGCAAACCAATTATAGGCAAAAGGGGCACCGGAGGCTACGGCTGTTCGTTTCCACCTCCCAAACCAGCCATTCCCCTCGAGGGACTAATACACCCTGATCCTAATCCGTGAAGGTGCGACCCGAATCGAAAGCGCCCGTTGACGGTAACAAGAAAGGCTACCATTTGGAGAAGTTGAATCATGTTCGGCATTTTCGGTGGCGGCGGCGGCGGTGGAGGTGGTGATGGCCGCACGGTACCGCTTATCGGCTTCTTGGTGAGATTCCATTTCAATGCGCGCGCTAACGAATGTGTCAATCAACTGCATCAATAAGTCAAACAAC
The DNA here is from genome assembly GCA_000473375.1 of Anopheles culicifacies. Classification (NCBI taxonomy): domain Eukaryota; kingdom Metazoa; phylum Arthropoda; class Insecta; order Diptera; family Culicidae; genus Anopheles; species Anopheles culicifacies. The sequence goes on from AXCM01010693.1 coordinate 1,551, forward strand.
GGCCATCGAGCGACGGGGATGATATAATAACATTTACAACCGATTCCGAACCGGTTTCCTGTGCGCGCCGCGGAATGTTTTCGATCGATCCAAGCCAGAGAAGGAATATATATATTTTTGAAGGTGTGTGTGTCGTCGATCACTAGTGTCCTTTTAGAAATAATATCCAGCATTCCTCGCCTCCGACAGTCCGACCTCCACCATGTGCGTCATCATATTGACAATCCACCACGGTGGTATCTGTCAGCTCGATCTGTCATAAAACGTGCGAACGTGTGTGACATGCACGAAGCACTTAACCCGTCAAACTTGTGTGTGTCTGTGCCCTAGTGCACAAAACTTTTCGCACAGCTTCTAGCGAGCTAAATAATGCAACAACGAAAAAAAAAAAATGGAGAAACTATTGCAACAAGCAACAACGATCCAGCTTAAACGAACCACAATGGCATGCAAGCTGTAAAAGACAGCCGCCTCTACCCTCCCATTTTGCTGGGGACATTCTTCAAATGGTACCAGAAAAATAAACTTCAATCCAGATAACGATCCGGTAAGGTGAAAATAAGCACCAGCCAACCCCCGTGTGACGTGCAACACTTTTCCTGAAATTGGATCGGAAAAGGTTGGTGGCTTCATTCCGCCTGCATGGCATTTCCTTTCTTTTCCCGGGCGGTTGCTTATTTTATTTCCATTTTGTTTCTTTCTTCAATATGAACGGAAAAAAGGAAAAAATACGGTCTAGCGGAACATGTTCATCCTTTTGAAGCGCTTTTTTCTGGGGAATTTGTGTGCCATCATTGTAAGATAGTGAACATTGAAAATGCATAAGCTTTGTTCATTTTTTTTTCGTCTTCCTTTTATTCTTCTTTTGATTGGGAGTTGGTGGAAAATGGGGTGAAGTTTTGTATCTATACGACCTCCCACAAAGACACTAGCTGCTGCTGTTATCTACTGCAACGACCCAAAGTCGAGAAAAGCCACACACCAGCGTTCTGTGTGAGTGTGGCTGTGTTTATGGGAAAACATATTTTCCCTAGAGGCGTTGCAAAAATGGCGTCGAACAACTTCTCCCACGGTCCGGAAGCTAGATGCAGCCAGCACCAAACGTCAACCTTTTTGAGTCACGTATGATAAGGGCAGGCGCAACAATAGGCAGACAGGATTAAACACGGTTTCCACTATCCACAGCATTGCACCCTGTCCCTGATGGTACGGGAAGTGATTGCTCAGGAAAATTATAAAACATTCAGCTCCGTGAAGTAAAGCGAAACTCCGAAAAAGTGAAGTGCGAAGCAAAAGTTGGGTTCATGATTTATCGCATGGCTTCGTTGCCGGCCGGGCGTGTCGCTTTCCTACGTGGCCCTACTTCCTGACACCTGTACCGGGTGGTGGTGGTGGTGGTGGTGGGCGGTGGGGATTCTCAAAGATGCAACTGGCAAGTGCATGCAGCCAGTCAGTTTCCGGCTGTCACAGAACCTGCTGATAGCGATATTACCAGCAACCGTGACACTGACGGGGACCATGGTGAAGGATGGAAAATGTTAACCCTGATGGCTGACTACGAAGCGAAATGGAGATCTCGAGTGATGGCACAGCTTTCGGAGTAGGGCAGAGTGGTTATTGTATCATACCCGTAAGTGGTTTGTTTTCCATGGAAGCTTATTAGACGGGAAAGCTTTTCTGGATGCTGGAGCCGTGAAATGGATTCCATTTAGATGCGTTTTAGTCCATTTGTTGTAATCAGCTTTCGTAAGCTTTAAATTTGTTATTTATTTGCATAAAATGCAATTTATATTTTAATACCGTAAACTTCTCCTTTTACAATGAGTTTTTAAATGTGTCAGGTTTGATTGGGTTTTACGTTGTTCAAGCCCCTGAAAGTATGCTAATGAAGTCCTAATTTGTTGGTCTAACTATAGCATAACTTCAGAATCCTCTCAAAAAAGAGTTTTTGTAATAAATATTGCATAACTTTAGGCATTTCATATTGCTTATTGAAACATGGATATGAATAATTTTTGAACAGGAGTAATACAATTGCTCTACAATTCTCTCAGAAAATGAGAACATAATTTATTTATCTGTCAAGAACTTGAATATACCTTTCAATTTTTATCTTTTGACATCTTTCGCTTCATATTCTTGTTAATCTCATTAATCTTGTTTGTCTCAGACGATGAAAAATAACGAACGTAATATACAAAAGTGTTTAATTTGACAACAAGTATAAAACGTAATATTTATTAAAAAGTTAGTCTGAAGTAAAAACTCCTGAAAGTATGCAATTTGAAGTCATCTCCTGAATTACAACAAACCAAAATGTTCTAAAATGTTGCTCTAATTAACTTTGTACAGCGTAACTTGGAAAAGTATCATTTGTAATAAACATTGCATAGCTTTGGGCGTTCTTGAAATGATAAAAAGCCATTGTTTTACAATTTTCCCTACAAATGGAAATATAATTCACTTGTCTGTTGAAGGAGGAGGTTGAAGATACCTTTCAATTTCAATCCTTTTATAGCGTTCGCTTCGGCAAGATAATCTTTTCTTCCAACTAGCCTAGACGAAGACAAAGCAGAACACCGACCGTAGTATGCAAAAGCGTTTCACATCAAAATCGGATTTCGATTGTAATCCGTTCCCTTTCCGAAATGTGTTACTGCTTCGCCGTGAAGTCTCCCCACAATCGGTATCAAACTCACGTCAGTCATCAAATTCTCATCCTTCAAATCGTTAGACTGAAACCAATCCGATCGTTTGTAGCATGATCGCGTCAGAGGATTACACTGACGTTGCCTCTAAAAGGCGGAATATGTTGGAACATTTGTTTGTGTGGTGTGATGGAAGGAGACTCCATTTCTTGCCAGTCGGAACGCTGAAAATGATGGACGATGGGTCCATCTTTCTGGGGATTGTTCGTCGAAAGCTTTCGCCCAGATAAAGCAACCGGTCGGACTCCGAGGAGTCGGACGTACGATAAATTGTCCGCATGGGTACGGTGTGCAGGTGACAACGGTGAATGATGCTAGAAATAAACGAACACAAACAATCGCTCTCCGTGTGGACACAAATGTCATCGCGACATATTCCCGAAACTAGTCCAGCCGGGGGTTGCTCCCGGTAAGATTAGCTTTCACCTTGTGCCGGGGAGGGGTGGATTCTTTTTTTTCGGTTTTCGCCATGACTGATAAACATCACCCACGCCGTAGCCCACACCATTAAACCACCGTACCGCTGTGTTCGTGGCCTCCGGAAGATCCGGGCTAAGCTTTGGGATTTTATCCTCCTGACCTTTTGTGCGTGACAAGAGGGCAAGCAAGATGAAACGGAAGAACTCACCGTAAATGCCGTGTTTTTGGGGACTGGGAAAACTGAACGGAATACCGATTAGCCCAATCTTGACAGCTGGTCGGTGGTCAGGTTTCCTCCGTGTCCCTATTTTCCCCCACACGGGCCCGGGTTCCGTATTAGTTCGTCGACATGACACCGGAACGTTGGTCATGGGACACGCGTGCTATTGAAGCTATTGGAACTGTCCGGGGCAAGATAAGCGCTAGAGACACAGAGAGAGAGAGAGTCCCTGGACATGGACAAATCTACGCCGGCCCACGCACCGTCGGCAGACGAATGGGGCAAATTAAAGTTAGTTATCTTCGGCAGCGCTTGTCGGTCGGATGACTTTCTACCTTCATTATTTAGGTCTCCTTCATTCCGGACACATGACACACGATAGGTTACCGAAAGGGATCAAGTCCTGCACTACCCAGCGCCCAGAGCACCCCGAGGTCCGCTGGAATAAATTAGCTCCAAGCAGATGGTGAAGCGCAGATAGAGCGACGCCACAAGTAATTCGTTTGTGCAGATTTCGGGAAGCATTAGCGTGTGTTTTGTGTTCGGTAACGTGTACGGCATACGGTTTTGCGCAAAGTTGGGCCGTAGATGGGAGCCCCAGAAGTTGGGGCCAAAAGGTAGGCAACCAACTCGTTAATGGGTTACTCTATCTTGTCCTGCTGCTTGTTAAGGCTACATGATTCTACTTTGCTCTTACCTCTGCGACTCCGTCTCTGCCCCCCGACAAAAACGGAGCGATAGATTAGATAGACTTCTTTAGGGGTGGAAGACGCGTAGCCGTGGCGGCGTCGTGAAGTTCGTTGGCTGGATTAGGGGTTTTGTTCGTCGTTTAGGACGTTTCAACACCTGCCGGACGGGGGGTTACCTTTACCGGAGTGGCTTTAAGCGAATGGAAGTAGGAATACCGCAGTCAAACGCAATGATGAACCGGGTTCACGAACTGAGGGTTTCGCAAGCAATTCATAATTCAATCATTCGTAGGATCAAGATGTCATGACTCATATTTGGCAGGGCACGATGAGCGGATCAGCCCGCACTGAAAGGATTGCGCTGATGGTGCAAATTAAAGTCGTTAAGAGGTGAAAAAGAAGACTTAACAAGCTTAACATTACTGCATGCAGCTACTGGGTTTGGGCGCTATGAATGATGATCATATCTTCGCTGAAAGCTGTTCAACATCAGCGCAGCGATTAACTTCCTAATGATGGAGGAAATTATTCATAATGGAGTTGCCAATCGTAATGGAACTCTTGTTGCAGTACTTAGTGAGCAGTTTCTATATTTTAGGTTTGTTCTCTTGTATCATATTGTTATAAATAATTTCATGTTTTAAGTACAATGTTTACACATTTGTTTCAAACTTTATATTTATAAAAATGTATTATTTTTTAATTAATTCTTAAGTCATGCTATTTTTTTACAAATATTAAAATCCAAGTTTTAGGTAAATTTTATAAACTTTTTTAATGTTATTATATCTTTCCATCAGGATTCATATTTAAAATTCATTTTTTCTTTTTTCGGGCTTGTTTTTGGAAACCAATATTCTTACTCATATATAATTATTTTTAACAATTCTTTCAAAACGGCAATCGAGTAAATTAATTATTTTTCCATAATATGTTTTGCAACTGGAGAAAAATATTATTTTCGTCATTCCAAAAGAAAATATGGACAAAATAAATCACAACCATTTATCAACCTTTCGTTTGTTCATGCGCTCGTTCACGAACTGCATTGAAAAATTCGCCTTTATTTATATCCCATCCCGTTGACTTTCGTTGGGGCGGTACAAATGACTACAAAACAGTAAAAATAAGGAGCTTGAAAACATTCTCCACTGATTTTGGCATTTATTTTCAATCACACACACACGCGCGAAGCGGAAACAACGAGATGAATAATAAAAGAAAAACACAACGAGTTTACTCCCAAAATTCGATCCTTCCGCGAAAATGGGGCGGCATTTGGGCGAAGATTGTGTTTGGACTTGCTTCGTTCGGTCAACGTCTGAAAGACAGCTACCAAAAAAAAACACAAAAAGAAAACTCGAACAGAAGTAACTTAATCCCATCTTTTCTTCCAGACACACAAACACATACGCTGGTCCTTGTTCTCCTTGCCCTTGCAACGCTCTACCTTACACCCAATTATGGCTTGATTTAATGCTCATCGTTTTCTTTCACTTTTCCCGCGTTGCAATTATACCCGTTGAATCGCTGAAATCGAAAGCAATTTATTATCTTTCCCTTCCCATGGTAAAGGTTCGCGAAGAGGCAGCATTTCTGATCGTTTCCATTTTTCTGCTTTTTTCTCTCGTTTTGCAGTGTGCGTTCGTTTGCGGAATTTTCCTTCACTACCCTCAGCGGGAAAGCATCTTCTACGGTCAACATCGGGAGGTGTGTTTCTTTTCTTTTTACTTCTTCTTCTGAGAAACGTGCGTTCGTCTGCCGTCCGGTTGCAGTGCACCGTGAAGTGCACGGGAATTGCATCAGATCGATCGTAAATCGACCATTTCGGTGGCAAAGGAGTGGGGCAGCAAACGTAGCACATTCCCATTCCGACACATTTCGGGTGCCGTCAAGCAATCGGAAGCGATGGGTGCGCAGTACGTGCTGTTTGCGGTGTTGCTGGTGCCGCTGAGTGCACTGATCGGGGGCGCGTACGGTGGTTCCTGCCGGGAGGCCACCCTCTGCTGCAATGGGCGCGATTCGTCGTGCGTGGTGCAGAAGGCACCGCTGAACGCGATCATCGAGGATCTGAACGATAAGCCGTGCTACTGTGATCACGCCTGCCTGAAGCTGGGCGACTGCTGCGAGGACTTCAAATCGCACTGCGGAGGTAAGTGTGTAGGGCAATTTCGGTGTGGGCCGCCCGCTGGGGATACCGTCCCCCCTGGGGGTTGGTAAAAACGATCCGAACGAATTGAAGTGTTTAATGTGATTTGGTAATTTGTAAAAGCTTCTTACAAACCGGGCAAATAGCAAACAGACATGGGGAACGGTTGCAGCAGAACGATACTCCAACGAAATGATTATAGGGTTGGATAATGTGAAAAAGGTGAACAAAATGTGTTAAGCATCATTGAGAACGCTGCATCACGCGTAAATTATTTACGCGTTTTCTTTTTGATGGTCCACTGCTCGTAAGCGAGTAGAACCATTATGAAGAAAAAAGGTTTTCCATTAATCTCACTTTGGTTAATACTTAACAAGTAATGATTAGTTGATGAATTATTACATTTATAACTAATTTTATTTGAACGGTAAAATTGCCAGGTCAACTGGTCCGGTCAAAATAAAATGAGTAAATCAGTACCTTTTTTTTTTGTTCTTGTATGACGGCCTGGCCGTATTAGATAAATCAGTACCTTGATAACACCTTTAACGTAACTGAATGATGATTATTAAATTTATCAAAAATTCGTATCAAATATAATGACGCTTAAGTTTCATGTTTAACGCGTATGCTAATGTAAATAATGCGATGTTTATCTTTTCTTAGAGTATATTTACTATTTGATATGTGGTACAGAGTGATTACAGTGTGTACCATAACTATATGGCTTTACGTTTTATTTTTTGGTGATTTACTTGAAATCCTTAAGAGATAAATACAAACACTGTTCGTATGACTTGTGTGGAATGAAATTTTAGATATTTAATGGCTTGACAAATATGTTTGTAGCATAACATGGCACTTTTAGGCCTTAGACAAAATTATTATTTTGCAACACATTTTGTTCTTCAAAATTTCTACAAAATTGTTTTAGTAAATTTTAACAAAATTTTAGATTTTAACGATTTTTTTTTAAAGAATGCCTTGCGGCCTATTTTAGGTTTTACAGTTAATTGATTTTATTAAAATATGAACTCAAATAGTAAACTCAATGATTTGTTATCAAATTACACTAATTAAAATAAACGATACAATTAAGCACGACGTAAATAATAAGTCAAAAGGTATTAAATTTTCAAGTATGACTTAATCTCGCCTTAAACTGATCCATTTTAATTAAAATCATCTCAAACTTATGATAAAACGTTACTTATTTCTTGTTTAATATTCACCGTCAGTAATTTATGCTTCAAATCAATAATGTTCCACCATATTCGCAAACTTTCCATGTTCATAAATTAATTAATGTCATTTAAATCCTTTCGATCGTGATTTATCGACCAAATTAACAACTAACCGTGTGCAAAATCTAATCATCCATCAATCTCATTGTGCAATTAATCAACCGATTGCATTTACCTGAACGCAACACCCGCTGGACCCAAAACTCAACGCAAAGCCATTAAACATTGTACAATTTCTCGTCGACTGTTCGAACCCCTTCCGGTCGATTGGTCAACGCACATTAGAAGCATGATTTGTACTAACCGCGATATTCCTGTTCGGGGGAAAAATTGCCATTCAGACGCAATAAACAGAAGGGTTTCATCGTTTGATGGTCATTGATTTGCAGTCATTTTTTTTTTCTATGGGGAGGTGAGGCCTTTGCAATTCAGATCCATTAATTCTGCCGTCCCTATTTTCGGGATGGAAGTCACGGTCAGTTGAAGGAAGTAATTGGAAATACTGGCGAAAGTGGATGCTTCGCAGAGAGAGAGAGAGAGAGAGAAAAAAAAAACGGATTAGACGTGTTGAAACATTCCACTTCCTGATCGAATCCTTGCGCGCTTGGATGAGTACCGTAATGGGGTGATTTTTTTATACCCTTCTCTTTTCCCCCCCTCCCTTTTTCCCACCCTTTTTCCCTCCCTTTGCAGCCAGTATTCCCGCTAGGTTTTGTGGATCGGGGCCGAACCAACGCAATGATTGCATAATTAATCGTTATGCTGAACTATGAATCACGCTCGTACGCTACCCGCAACGGAAAGATCATAAATCAAGCACTCCTGGACACGGACACCGTTCCCATACGGTTCACGGAACTCTTCATATTATTTTTAGTAAATCCCCTCTTTCCATGGGGGATCTGCTGTCTAGCTCATACCTAAAGGCACAAGAATGCAGTCACTGCAATCCCGTCGATTGATTGCATTCGCGGACGCTCGCTAGCGGTGGGTATCTGTTGGGGAATATCCATTGCAGCAACAGTGCCCGGTTTAGTGGCGTTGTTTTTTTTGCCTTCTCCTCATTTTGTGTGGCCCAAAATAATCTCTGCATCGTTTGAATATGCATCAATCCCAACCTGTGAAAGGCGTTTGCTCAATTTTGGGCGAAACTGGGCGCGTGAACGCATCGTTTCACAGCGGATGGGCCGCTTCACAATCTCCACCCAACATTATGCCACATTATTTATGGAAATTTTCACCATTGAAGTGGGCCACAATTTAGAACCACACA
>AXCM01010703.1:0-10797 GCA_000473375.1 Anopheles culicifacies
GAAAATAAAGTTGAAATGAAAATGCATCTCATCAAGTGCGTTCTTTGCGCTCTGTCGCCATGTTTGTTTTGGTGCGCAAGCACCAACTGTCAACACGTGGAGCGAATACTTAATCCAACCGCTCACCACTTTCGCCCGTTGTCAAACAAGAATTCAAATTATGATTCGCCATCATGTACGCCTGGAATACGCATACAGCAACATAAAAAAAATGTACAGAAAGCGGTTGGATTAATACTTATTAAGCAAAAATTTTCATTCCCAATAGAAAGGCACTAGTGGCGTCTGAAGGGATTTCTTTCGTGAAATACGAAGAAAAAGTAGGTTTTTGGTGCTGAAACTTGTAAATTGGATGGTGTTTTGTTAGCAGCAAACAATAGGACACGGATTAAGGACGTTAGGAACAACTCACTGGTCGTGTCGTGATATTGCATCGGAGGTGCTCTAACAGCAGCAGCAATGTTTGGCAACGAACGGCTAAATGGTGCCACCAGTGGTACGACCAAATGCCAGAAAGAACCGTCCAACGAGCAGGACACTTCGTCCGCATCTACCCTACCGACCGGGACAACACTACCGAACGATTCGCGACCCTCGTTTGCATCCGTCTTTACGATCGAAAGCATACTGGGACTGAACCAGGACACGATCACACACAAAGCGGGCACCCTGAACGACAAGTTGCTTTCGCCCGTACCGCAACGGTTGGACAGTACGGCGTACGAGCTCGAGCACACCAAGCAGAGTCTGTCGAATTATTTCCGCTGTGCTGGGGCGGCCGGTACACTCCATCTCCCGACGACATCCGATGCGAACATGCTATCGACAAACATTCTCGGAAGTGAGTAGTTAGGTGTGAACCGATGCCGAATGCAATGGCGAGACATTAATCTCTGCCCCCTTTTTCGCCGATTCTTTCTCTCAGTAGCATATCCATCGTCCTGCCACAGTTATCTGCAGCCGGATCTGTTTGCGGCACATCTCCACCAGCAGGTCGGGCTGGTGGCGTGCAATGGCAACTTCCGGCCCCGGTATCCATTCCTGAACGCGGACTCGCACATCAAGCGGAAGCGCCGGCACCGGACAATCTTTACCGAGGAGCAGCTGGAACAGCTGGAGGCGACGTTCGACAAGACGCACTACCCGGACGTGCTGCTGCGTGAAAAGCTGGCAATTAAGGTGGACCTTAAGGAGGAGCGCGTTGAGGTAAGAGCCAAGCCCGGAAGGAATCATTTACGCTGTGGTGTGCGTGCGTGTGTGTGTGTATGTTTTTTAAATTCTTCCAACTTCCGGACAGAACAAACACACTTGTTGATTGTGGTGCGTCTCAATAATAATGAAATCGACAAATTGAGTTACGGCCAAAGTTGTAATTTCCGGCACCCACTCAAAATGCGCCTGCAGCGCTATCGCCGGAAGCCACCAACTGCTGACAAGAGGTGTATTGATTTTGTTTCTCTCTTTCTCTCTCTCTCTCTCTCTCTCTCCCTCATCCTGCATTGGGGCATTGTGTAGGTATGGTTCAAGAATCGGCGCGCCAAATGGCGAAAGCAGAAGCGGGAGGAGCAGGAACAGTTTTCCAACTACGAAATCAATAACAAAATTAGAAAACTCATCAACATCCCGGTGTCGGCACAGGAAAAGCTTCGCCAGCTGCAGACCGGCATCTTTGCCAAGGACAAACAACTGTTGCCGAAATGTGACGAGCTGAGCAACAGCAACAGCGACGCATCGGATGTGGAGGTGGTATGATAAATTGTAGCGGCATGGCGGATGTCTCGCTGGCTCCCCCCTCCGGAAGATGGATGAGAAGCAGGAAGGGGGGAAGCGAAGGGGATGGTGCTTTTTTCTGTTGAGACGAGAATTGGTCGAGTTTGGAGGTGGGGGAGCATATTGGGATATTAAATGTAAGGTTTTAGGGCATTTGGTAGAGTAACATTTAAAAATGCAGATATCCACATACATTCTGTGTTTAGGTAAAACATGACACGCAAAGCAATTGGAGTGAATGCTCTAGGATTTAATCGTAAAAAAACAATCCCCCCCCGTCCCCCCACTTTCCCGCGCATTGTATATTGATGCATCGATGTTTGATGTTCTCGCTTGATCGTATTCGTAACGGCCGGTAATAGTCAGCCCGCTTGCGAGAGAGTAGCACTAGCAATTGACAGTGACAGCAAACGTCATTCTTCTAATCGTAGTACATAAGTGGGAGTAGAGTAGTGTGCTAGTGGGCAATAACTTTACATTATTTACATGACTAACATACTCTACGTTAAGCGCATTTATTTGTAGGATATTCGGTTACAAAGTTGCAATGCAAAATAATGTCGCAACATCGTAAGAACATATTTTATTTACTAGCAGCAGTTTTAGTGCTTAACACAAAACAAAACGATCGAATTTAAATCAAAACTAATTCCGGCAGGCAACGATCGCAAACGGGCCACGTGTCGTTGCGAACGTGTGTTTACGCACGTGAGGCACGTTTCCAGCGTTTAGACCAGGGAAACATCATAAACTTATCAAACAATCTAATTAGCTAATGGAACCTGTCCCTGGATGCCACCGGTCCCGCATGAAAAGATTAAATTATAAACACCCGGTGAAAGAAGCTGCATAAATCATGGCAGCGAGTAGCAGCAGCTATCGTGCAATACTTAATAATTGATATCGCATTCCTTTGAAAAATGGTCCCCCTCCACCCGTTTGAAACAAAAGCAAAGGACCGGGAGCATGTAGTGTATAAAAACAAAAAGAAGGAAAAGAGGGAAAGTTTAAATGTAATTTCTTCTAAACCAAGCGAGTAAGCAGCATTTGCGGGAAAAAAGGAGCTAGCGTTCGGTTTACCAAAATGCATAACTTTAGGCGTTTTGTTCGTGAAGGTAAATTGTGCAGTTATTCTTACTGGATTTATTTATTTTTTTTAATAACCAATCAATATAAAAACCAGAAACAGAAGAGAATACTCCTGATATTCAAAAAGTAATTTAAAATCTATTTTTAGGAAACATAAAACAAAAGCCTACTACGCGCGATGGTAACATATCGAAATAGAAGCACACATCAAAAGCAAAGCGCCTAAATGTATGCATTTCGTACAGCAAACTTGCCCTGCCATCGCCTACTCCAATGTTGTGAAGCATGGCGGGTTTGTACTTATATCCCCGCCTACTGCTTACCTAATGGTAGTAGCTTCGTCTTGAAACGTATGTATATGTATGTGTGTTTTCTGTTTGGGAGAGGATGTGCGTGTGTGTGTGCGTGAGTGTTCCATTTTTTTGGTGTTTGCCAAGCTACCGGAGTGCCGGTTTTTTTGTCTGGGAACACGTATCAGCATCGGACAGCAGTATGTCTAAAATACCACCATTAACAAAACTAATCCGTAAGCAACTATTCTACGTAATGTGCAAAAGACACACACACACCCCCGCCCCCCGTTTAACTGTGCGAAACCCCGTTTAATAAAACCCGTCTACTAAACGATACAAACGCTTTTCCTCCATTCTTTAAAGCCCTTATTCGCTTCGGTTTACGTCGATCCTCAATTTTTCCACGAAAGAACGCACTCAAAACCATCAAACAAACAATCAGCAACAGATGACCGATCCGTCCGGATGGGTAAGTTTTACGGCTCCCGTACGTCCCTCCCGCCCGCCATACGCGAGGACGCGTATCCTCATCAACCTTGATGACAGTGTCCGATGCCTCGGTGCCAGTAACCGGATTCGATAAATATTTAATGCGACCCAAGTCGCGTGGGAACAGGGCTTGGGAAAAGGTTGGCGTAATCGTAGCGACTTTTGTCTGGCCTTCAGTGTGACCGATTTCTCGGTGTTGTTACACCCTTAGCCCTTTTTTTGGTCTTCGCTCGCTAGGCAGGCGCCTGTGAGTAAAGCTCGGACCCAGTTCTCGGAAGGCAGCGTAAGAAATCGTACGAAAATTGACGACTGAATGTGATTTCCTTTACGATGGTATTTAATTTGATTTTCCCCCCTTCAGCACTTCCCCCTGTTGTGCTTTGCTGTTCGATATTTACGGATGAAAACTTCTTGAAGGTTTAGGCTATTTGGTGTTGTTGTTTTGTTTGCTCTGTCCGGTACGCCATTGATGCTCTATTGGGGGGAGTTTTGCTTGCAGAATTGCACTGCCGAATGGCTAAAACCTCGCCACACAGAGACATAATATGCTGGCGGCACTATCGGGAAACCCATTTTCCTGCTGATGGTGCTAATGAAATATCGAAAGTCTGTGTTTTGTGATTTTCCTTCTTTCTTCTGCCCGTAGGCTCTTTTCGCAATTCAATTATCGCAGTTGGTGGGAAATCTCGCATCATCCACTCGCAGCGAGTGGGAGGGGTTGGGTGGTCGAATCAGTTCGCTGGAAATCAGTTTCACTTTATTGGAGCATAATCCTTTTTTTTCTTCATTCAAACTCGCGCCATATTTTACCCAATACGCTTGCTCAATACCGCGCAGTTCGATGACAGGCACCATCCATCCGCGATCAAGTAGATACGAAACGATGATTGAATGTCGATAAATATGTTTCGGAAACATCCGCGCGAGATTATACAGAACCGGCGCGGTTTTACACACCGTTTTCCAGCGCACAACGCGGGTCACAAATAAACAGACCCGGCGCGCACAGTCAACTGCCGAGGGTGTACGGCTAAAGAGTGATGTTTTTCTTTGCCATCCATTAAACTTCATCAAACAAGTCATCCGGCTCCGCGTCTTCCGATTGGGCAAATCGTGTGGTGTCGACCGTCGGGGTTTTTTTTTCGGGTTTGTCTAATGACGAGCAGCGTACGGTATGCAAACCGTGGCTGATCGATTTAACTTACTCCTCCCCTCTCTCCCTCTCTCTATACATTGACATGCATTGTGTGGGATGTTTGTGAGCTTCAAAAATAACCCTTTCAGTCGTTTCGGGCCCACCTTACCGTGGGAGTAAATCGGATTTATTTTAAATTGAAACCTTAAAACCGACGTTACGTTTTCTTATCTGCTCTGGTGGTTAAGAATGGGGTAAAATTAATTAAAACCGTGTAGTCACGTGCTGAAGTATCACCATTCTCATTCATCTCATTAAAGAGTTGCTGTAAGGCTCACAAACATTTTAAGTACTTTGATACATACTGATTTGTTTTGTAGAAATGTGACATTATGGTAAATATTTGACGTAATTAAATTTTGCATACATTTAGGAGTTTTGAACACTGGTCGTATAAGTCGTATAACTATTTAATTACGAGGCTAATGAGTTTGTGATAAAGAAGTTCACGTGTGGAACAATTAAGGTGAATAGAAACAGGAAATATTATTACTTCCCCTCAGTGGGTTGATGGGTGATCAATTTTATTTACGGCGTGCTCTCCTGAAGGTATGCAATCAACGCGACAAATTGTCTTCTATCAAAGTCCGAAAACCAAAAAATACAACGATTAGCATTATGACATAGCATTGCATACATTTAGGCGTTATGCGCAAAATAAACTCTGGAACCATGGAGACAACTCCGGCTAAAAGGCTCGAGAAGTCCTCCCGTTGTGATAAAATTTGTGCAGCACTGTGCAGCTGATAATTTTATTGCACAGTTATAAAGCGTGTGGACATAAATAGTTTTATATCTTTGAAGGGTTCCAGCTACAAAATTGGTCTTTCGACTCGATATCAGACTCTCCCCTGAGGTATAAATCAACATCTTTCGGGTCATATTCAACGGAATCCGAGGATACCCACTGGTTGCATGCAGCCATAATCGAAATATTCTGCAATGGAGACACCTGACGAACATTTGCTCCAAAGATTGAACCCGCAATCCTGTTTTGCTGAAGATATTCGCATCAGACCGGTGAAGACCGCTTTTTATTAAACATTTTTTTACCAACCAAGCAAAGAGCTGTCACGAAATTTACACAACATGTGTTGAAAATTGCATACATTTAGGCATTTATCTTCCAGTGCTATTCTAATCTTCTTTCGGGCGATCCATTTATTACGTAACGCTAAATTTGGCAATTTTCGACCCCCCCCCCCCTCCTGTCGTAACAAACCGTAACGTTGGGAAAGACCCCCCTGAAATATTACGTAACGCAACACCGGACTCCCCCCCTCCATTTTTTTCCACAACTAATACAATAAAAATTCAATCTGCAACTATACAGCATTTCGGAACACGAGCTGGAAGTCTTCATTTGACAAATTTAAAAAAAAACTAGAGGAAAAGAACAAAACCCTGTTGAAAGAAGTTAAAAGTAGTTAACTCCGAATAACAACTCATTCACTCTAAGGTAACTCTCTAAAAAGAGTTGTTATTCCCATCTATTGTTTCTATGCGTTTAGTGAGCTAATATGAACTGGTAAAATTGACTGTTATTCATTCAATTTGGAAATTAGTAAGTGAAATAAAAAGTGGAATCAAAAAGAAAGCTTCTAACGATTAAATCAAAGGATATAAGCTTAGCAATCTAAGAAATAGCTCACACGCAACATATGCCAATTCTGATTTGGTTATTTCGGACATTTGGACCAAAAAAAAAATATCCCAAATATGTTTCTGCACAAAATGGTGCAAACATATTTGTCCTGGCCTTATATAAAATACAAGTTTGTACGACCCTTACCCTATCCAAATATATCAAGAAATAAAAGCGCAATACTCACCCAGGTTGATGGCATTTAGTTAATTAATGTTAAATGTCTGTAACAAAACATAACGCTAGAGAGAACCCCCACCCCCCCTTTCGAGCGTTAGGTAATTAATGGACAACGCCTTAAAGCGGTATCTTCTCGAGTCATTTACCCAACTCCGAAGCGCCTCTTGCATCGAATGAGAGTAGAACATTAAAATGTGGTTTTATCTGTCAAACTTGCCCTAAAAGTATGCAATACACGCAACGATACACGCGTGTACGAAGTGGTGCGTCTAACGCCTTAGCTATTTTAACAAGTTTTACTCCTGGGAATTCGGTAGGCTTAACAAGGGATCACTTTTGCAGGTTAACTTTCGTCACGTTAGGTATTTTTTAGAAAAACCCACAGTCGTTAGGAAATACAAGATACGAACGTAGATCAGTAGACGTCAAAAGCACATACAACGTATACACCCTCACACACGTGCTTCAACGCTTTGATCACACAACGGCCCACTGACGGAGTAAATAATCAAGGGCAAGCATGTGCAGCACGATTAAAGGCTCCAAGCCACCTGGTAATTGGCAAAAAAACGCACCATCAAAGACTGTTATCCTTTTGCCTATTATATACATGTGCAATCTTGAACACGTAATTCTTTGTTTCGAGTAGCTGTGCGGTACGTATTCCCGTGGTAGCAGCACCGTGTGGGCGCAAATTGAAAACCGTTCTCCGAAAAGGCACGCAACAGGTATGTACTCCGTATCGATTACATCCAAGGGTTAATATACGGCTGCTCTGCGTAGGATCGGTACACAATCAGCCACTAACTGGTGTGGTCAAACACGGGCGTCTAACCTTGATCGTTTCGTAGTTGTTTGGTCCATTTAAAAGTACAAGAAACAAAACGAAAAAAACACTACCTTCTATTGACCTTACCCATCCACAGTCGCTCCCGTAGGCAACCGGCGGTTGTCCGTCTGACATGGAGTTAACTTATAACGCACCGTTGCCGATATTGTGTCCAGAGTTTGTGCGTGTGTGTGTGCAAGGTTCCCGTGGCGCTTTCCTCCCCCCCTCTCGTTCCCACCAAAGTGGAAAGTGAAACGCTAGCATTTTGGCCTAAAAATAAATAGAACGATCTATTTGCCAGCGGGCAAACAAACAAACCGAAATTGGGCGGGAAGGACTGGCCTCCCGACAGGTTTCCGGGTACGGGTTAGCGTTGGGACAGGGTTAGGTTTCTCTTCGCTCAAATATTACCTCATATTTGGACACTTGGACACGCGCGCACACAGACACACCAGGGATCGTGGTGCACACGGTGGGACGGCAAGATTCATCGATCTTACCACGCGTACCCCGTACGCAATTGTGTTTGCGGATGTGGAAAAGAAGCGCAAAACGAAGAAAAAAAAAACTACGTCATCCGCTTTATGATATGCGTATGAGTTCCGGGAGTAGTTTTTCAGTTGCTCGGTCCCCAACTAGGCGTGCCGCCGTCATACTACCCCAAATTCGATCGCATATGGATGACGGTGGCCCCTCGGAGGGGCAAGTTTTTCTTTTGGGATGAAAGTTTCTCAACAAGGGGTTGTGGTTTTTGTCCAAGTTTTCCTTTCATATTGCTCCGTTTCTCTTATAACTCCTCGCAGAACCGGTGCTATGGGATAGGATCCATCGATGTTTTCGTCTTTTAATCTTCGCTCTTTTTTCATGTCGAAGCCGTACGCACACCAACGAGATCCGATTGGTACGAGAGCGTACTATTTTCCAGTTTTTTTCCATGCTTATGAAAAACGGCCAAAAAATTTCTCGTCCACAATTGCTTACAGGTGGAAGAAAAGGGGGAAAAAAACACAGGCCGGAAAGTGGTAAGGAAAATAAACAGGCCGCATAAGCAGAGCGGTGTGTAGCGAGGCGGGAGACAAACCAAACGGTGAAGCGCTTGCGGGGAGTTTTGTGCGAAAATTAGAAAACTCGTAATAAGTCGAGGAAATAGCAAGAGTTTCAAGTGGTGGAAAAAAAACCCGGACATCCCCGTAAGGCGCATTTATAATTTGAAAATGGCGAACGCGCAACGATCAATAATACCGTAACAGGGGGAGGGGGGAGGGGGCAGTACCCCGTTCGATACTCTTGATTGAAGGTGTGCGGTTGAGAAGGCATGGTAAATGAAAGTAATATTGCCACCGGTTTTTTTCCATGTTCTGCTCAACCATCCTACCATAGTACGCGGTCGTTCCAATTTTCCCTTATTTGCCGCATGATGAGCGGATGACGGTTGATGATGACTGATAATGACGGCACTGAGCGCTTCCCCTGCGATAGTGGTACACTTTTTGGGGCCTGTTTTTCGCATTCGCCTTCGCCCAACCGAAACAGAGACCGAACCGAAATCAGCAAACGCCTGCTGCCCAGGATGCGTTAGTCGATTCTTCCGGTTCAGTTCTTCCGTCAGCTTTCCAGCAAGCGGGTTTTTTTTATTTTCTTCCGTACTCTCCGGCCACCCCCCATTACATCACACACAGAAGTGTGATCAATTCCCGGTGCTCATTGTGCGAGATACACGAACCGTGAACAAGCATCCCTGCTGAGGCGACAAACCGTCAAACAGTGTGTCGACTTCTCTGCAAGCCATATTACTGGTGTGCCCGTAATCCGCTAACGAGCGTCACCTCCTACCCATCCCCTCCCTCCCTTTCACGCTCCCAAACCTCCCATCCCCTCCACTAACGAACCGGAACAAGCGGCACGCCAGCAAACCGAAACATGGACCAAACCTGCCAGCACCTCAAGCACCGCGGCCTTCTCCGCACCCACAAGTTCCAGAACAAAGCCCATAAAGCTTATACGTTTTTGTGTGCTTTTTTTCTTCCTTTTCTTCTTTATCTCATTTAGGGCCGTTAGGTTAAGGACGTGTATGCGTCCACTCATGTTCCAGTGTTTTGTTTCGTACGCGTGCGATTCATTTCGTCCAGACGGCAGAAAGCATCTGTGTGATTTGCCATTTTCTTTCTACGTGTGTACGTATTGTTTTGTGTTTTCTTGTTTTTCTTCTTCTATTGGGTGGCCTTCCTGTCCTGTCGGTACACGTGTACACAGCTGTGGTGGCTTTTGGTTCGGGTCGTTTATCGCCCTTCGCTCTTCGATGAGTTACCTAGTGCTAGTGCTTTGCTAGTGGATGGTTCCCAATACACCGGTACCCTTGTTTTGGCGTAAGATTTTTAATGCTTTCCTTCAACTCCAGCCCTTAATATGACAAGCTAATTAAGTGTGGTGGAAGGAAGTAAAGCTAATTGTGGGAAATTACAATTTCATTTGGTTTAGGGGGATTAATTTACTTGAAAATGAAAGGAAGTATTGATGGGTCTATTACGCCTAAAAGTAGGCAATTGTTGAGCACAGTTGGATACTTAATGATTGTTTTAGTTTGATAGTTTTTTTTAAATTAAAATTACATTTAACCGGTTGTCCAAGGATTCGTCGTGCAGCTACATCTTATACGCTCTTATGTGGTCATGGTAGAAGGAACTCAGTTTGGAACAACGACCAGAAACATAATCACACTAGTTCTCTTCGCTATTTGGTTCATTTCTTGGATACGGTTATCCTTTCAGGACTGTGAAAGATCCCCAAAAATGTCTACTCCTCCATGCTCATTCCGCTGACTCTGAGTTCCTCTGTATGGATTTCAGAAATATCTTTCTGGTGAGATACGACTCAGACAATCACATTATCGTCTTTTTCGTCACCCTCAAAATATTTAGTCCACTAAACAACTTTCCGTTCCGTTAGCAGAGACCAAATGGCTCCTTTTTCCAGGAAGCTTTAAGTAACTGCTGGAAGTGTCTCTGTGTTAGTTAAGATGGTTCTTTACAGCAACGCATCTTCTTATTATGGTAGCTGAATAGTTGTCCAGAGCAGGTCTTGAAACGGGCAAGACCAAGGTTCGAATCCCATTTCAGGTCCTTCCCTCATACAGAGGACTAACTATCCTGTTGCGGGTACTTTTAAAGTCACAGAAGTACCAGAAATGGCAGGCCAACCCCTCTCGAGATTGTAGAGCCAAACGAGAAGAAGAATAGTTGACAACCCATACCATATATTGACTATTTTAATTCCTTACCTTATCCTCTTTACCTATTAATAGCCGTAA
>AXCM01010707.1:0-10661 GCA_000473375.1 Anopheles culicifacies
ATGTATGCAATAACTATGTTTTGGCCAAATTCAATTACTCAACTTTTGAAAGTGAGTCATTTCACGATCTCAAAATCTCTTCTCATTTATTCTGTTGGCTGCATATTCGTTTTTCTCCCAAAATGATAGTGCTTTCGGGCAACCGTTTGGGTCAAAAATTGCTGCACTCAATTTTGTGGTAATTATTTGCTGAAGGCTATGTATTATTACAAACGCATGATGCATGATCTAAGTATATTATGCAGACATATTTCTCTTTTTAGTATTTTGGTATGATAACTAACCATTAGAAATAAATAGTTTTTGGCAGTATTTTAGTTACACCGCACATTTGCATTATTATTTACTCATCCGATTTGGTTCCATAATGATTGCAGGCTCAAACGCAGGTATTTAAAGAAAAAATAGCTGATTTGGAAGGACAGCTTGCTGGTGCGTCCCCAGCAAAGGGCAACGAAGTTACACAAGCAGGAGCACCATCTGAAGACTTCATTGGTATGTATATGGTCAGGGTAATGTTTATCTCGAATTTATTTACGAATGTATCTTGATGTAGCCGTTAAAGCTGAACTGAATGCGGAAATCGATAAGCTTAAAGCGGAAATTCTGGCCAAAGATCAAAAGTTGCACCTCACCGAAGAGCTAAAACGATCGCTCGAGAACGAAATACAGAATCTACACGAGAAAGTCGCAGACGTGGAACGTGCTGCGGACAGTAAGCTGTCGGCACTCACGATCAGCGAAGAGTGTTTGAAGGAACAGATCAACTACCTCGAACATCGGGTGGAAGAGCAGAGCGATCAACTGACGGCGAAGGACGCTGAGCTAGAGCAGCAGTATCTAGCGCTGAAAAATGCCGAAAGCGAACAGGAGGAACGTTTGGCGGCGATACAGGAAGAGCTACGACACAAAAAGGATATGCTAACGGACCGAGAAAACGAGGTACAAATTCTGGAACAATCCGTCGGTGAATTGCGCGAGAATGTGCGTCAGCAAGATCTTAAGATGACGAGCATGGAAAGTGACCTTAAAATGATGTTGCAGGAGCGAGACACCTCCGTCAGTAAGTTGTCGGAACTAGAGGTCCAAATCGCTCAGACTAGTGCTTCTAAATCACAGCTAGAACAAGACCTGTCCAGTGCAAAGGAGACAATCAAGGTCCTTGAAGAAGACCGCAATGAAAAGGAAAAAACGGTTCAGGAACTGGTATCGAAACTATCATCGAGTGAGGCCTCAATACAGGCGGAAATCGTTTTACGTCAAGAGAAAGAATCAATGGTGCTGAAATTGCAGCAAGATTTGCAGTCGCTCGCAACCAATGGTGAAAGCAGTGCAGCTCAACTGCATGCGAAGCAGGAGGAATTATCCAAACAATCCGAACTGCTGCAACAGGTAGAAACCGATAAGGCAAAGCTACAGCAAGACTACACCATACTACAGCAGAAGTTCGAGCATTCACAGTCCGAGCACGATGTGTTGATAGCGGAACTTCACGCACTCGCCGATACTGAGCGGAACGCTATGGTAGAGCTAAGAAAGCAATTGCAAGCAGCCGAACAAGAAAATCTTGCCAAAGACAAGCAGCTAGAGGAAAACGAAGTGCTGGTAAGTGCGTTACAAAACGAACTCAAGGAGCTGAACGCAACCAAAAGCAATCTGAACCAGGAACTTACAGCAATCAAGGCCAGCTTTGCAGACAAGGATGGAACAATGGCAAATATCATGCAAGAAAAAACCGATTTAGAGAAGCGTCTGGAAGAAAGCAAACAGGAAATGATGGTGAAAATAAAGCAGCTTGAGGAAGATTTGCAAACTCGCGAGGAGTCCTCACGCAAGGAACTGCAGACAAATAAATTGATTGCCGAAGAGCAACTATCCGAAAAGGATAGTGAGCTTTCGCGGCTGTCCCAGACAAACGAAGAACTCCAGAAACAACTATTGGCCGCTCAGCAACAGGTAAAGGATGTGATGGAAAAGGTAGGCCAAGCGGAAGAAACAATTGCTATCAAAACGACAGAAGCACAAATGTTGGAGCAGCAGATCTCCTCACTTCAGTCAAGTTTGACCTCGAAGGATAAACAGATAGCTAAGCTAAATACGACCCTTTTGGAGAGTAATGCCCGGGAAGAGATAGGTGGTAAGAAACTGTCCGAAGCTCTAGAGCAGTTCGGCAAGCTAGAAATTGAGCATGCAGATTTGCGACGGAAAATGGAAGCCCTGGAGCAAAAATCAGCACAAGTACAACAGCAGAAGCTCGACTTGGAGAAGGAGCTCGATACGCAACGCTCCAGCACGCTGGATTCGAACTCGGAGCTTGCAAAACTAAATGACGAGCTAAAGATGAAACAACGGGCACTGGATGAGTTGCGTGACAGTTATGACACGCTGAAGATCGAAACGGAACGCAGAGCGGATGAAAATGCTCAAACAAATGCAACGCTGCAGGATCAGGTGGAGCGTGTGCGACAAGAGATGCAACAAATTAGCGATCAGAAGATCATTCAGGAGAATGAGCTTAACATGGAGCTACGCAAGATCAAAGAGAATGCTGAACAGGAGCAGGACAATTTGGTGCGCACCATTGCAGATTTGAAAACAAACTTCGAGCAGGAACGTCTACGTATGGCTGGGGAACTTTCGGAGGAGGTGGCAAAGAATGGATCACTGAGTGAGGAACTGGTAACCGTAAGAAAGTCTTTGAAGAGTACTGTCGAGGAGTTGAAGAGTCAACTGGAGTGTGCTCAAGCAGCGACTCAAAAGGAACAAGAGCTCAAAGAGTTCGCGGTTCTTGCAGCTACGGAACGAGAAGAAACGCTCCAAAAGCAGCTACAACAAAGTCAAGATGAATTAAGCGTGCTACGGCAACGGCTAGAGGATGTTCACAAGTCTATGGAGCAAGGAAGCCAAGACCTCTCTATCAAAATCGAGCAAAAATCTCAGCGAATTGTTGAGTTGGAGCAAGAATTGGGTGAAAAACGAAGTCTGCTACAGAAGCGAGCAGTGGAAGTGAACGAAATGATCGATAAGCTGCAAGAAAATGGTAAAGCTCATGCGGAAATGTTGCAACAGCTACAAGATTGCTACAGTCAGATTGAATCGTTGAAAAAGACAAACCAAGAATCTGAGGAATCCTGCCAACAGATACAAAAACGTCTGCAGGACTTGAACAGTTCTTACAGCGAGATGGAAGAGGAACAGGTCGATCTGGTAAGTCGCGAGGAGACGCTCAAGAAGGAACTAGCCTTACTGCAAGAGCAAATGCAACAGGCAGCTCTTGAGCATAAGGAGCGGTTCGATATGATTGCTGGTAAAAACGAGGAGCTTTTAAAACAGTTAGAAGCAGCGTCCACTGCAAAGGGAGCTTCAGACACTGAGCTAAGCTTATTGAAGCAAGAGCTGGAAAACAAATCTGCAGCCCTAGTAACACTACAGACTAAGGTTGATGAACTAAATCCACTGTTACAAACGAAGGTGGATTTGGAGGGCCGACTTCAAACCCTAGAGCAGACGGTTTCAGCAAAGGATGCCTCGGTGCTTCAGCTGTCGGAGGCGCTAGAAGAGCTTAAGAAGCAAACGCTGTTAAAGGATGCCAATATAGTGGAGAAAGATAACGAATTTAAACAACTCAGTGAATCTATGGTTAATAAGGATACCCAGCTAAAGGATCTACAGCAACAATATGATACAGTACAGAAAAGCCTCACAGAAAGCATGGACCACGGTAAGCGCGCTTCTGAGGAAGTGTCTGAACTGAAGGCAACGCTGGAAAAATCTCGCTCCAGCCATAAAGCACAGGAAGAGAGCTTGAAGGAGCAACAACGGCGCGTCAGTGAACTGGAGACAAAACTGGCAGCACAAACTACCCAATTCGATGATCTGCTCAATCGGAAGAAATCCTCCGAAACGGAATATTCGCATCGTACGCATGAATTATCACAAAAGCTGCTGGAAATGGAAAGTGCCAAAAAACAAGAGATCCAAGAGCTGCAGCAACGCTTAGCAGAACTGATGCAGAAAGTCGAAACGCAAGTCTCGGAAACGGCACAAACCGTCAGCAGCAAACGAGTGGCCGAAAAACGTCAGCAAGAGCTCGAATATGCAAAGAAGGAACTGGAGCTGCGTGAAACCGAGCTACAGCTTGCAATCCGTCGTCTCGAGAAGGATAATGAACATCTACGATCGCAACTGGTTGTGAAGGAGAGTGAATTGACGAAACTGGCGAAGGCAGCCAATGCGGCAGCGTCAGCGGCAGACATAGGTGTGCCAAACAGAAATATCAGTGAAATGAAGGAAGATGATTCCGGTGCGCAGATCGATTTCCTCAACTCGATCATTGTGGACATGCAGCGTAAAAATGAAAAACTGACACTAAGGATACAGGCGCTGGAATCGACTAGTGCAGAAAGGTAAGAATGAGGACGTTTTGATTTATTAGTTTAGTATTCGTATCTCGACATAAGTATATTGCTCTTCTGGCTGTGATGCTACTAAGCCATGTTTTATGTGAAAACGCCTGTTAGTATGCAAATTATTTGCTAAATACACATATTAAGCGCCCTTCGTAGCGGTGTCATTTGGTAATTGTTATAGTACTTCAACTACATGGCCCGGCTGTTATTGAAAATAATATTTGCATACTGGAAGACTGAGCGTTTTGAAGATCGAGAAGAATATAAAACTTATGAAGAATAAAGCTAAATATTAAAAGTTCTTTGTTTTTCCGTTGGGGATGGGTTTGTCATCATTTCAGTAACAACATGAGCTTCGAGATTCAGAAGCGTAAACCCGCACCGCGTGTATTCTGCGACATCTGCGATGAGTTTGATCTACACGAAACAGAAGACTGTCCCAAGCAATGTTCCGACAGTCCACCAGAATCGCTAAAGCATCCTTCGGACGGTAAGGAACGGAAGGTGCCACCGCCAAGGAAGTATTGTGAAAGTTGTGAAGGTAAGAAAGATATTGTTGAAGATGAAATGTAAAACCTTTTATTGCATCTCGATGTTGTGGACGATAAGGGCCAATAAAAAAGGGTCAAGTTTTTCGTGATTGCAGAATATAAACTCGTTCAAAACGGGGAACGAAATAACATTTTCTGCTGCAAAGAGGCAACGTTTGCAAAATGTGATAAGTTTTCCACAGGATATTTTGTTACGTCTATTGTCGTTGACGAATGAGTCAGTCTTAGGAGCTTGTAGTAAATAGCATTTTGTCAATCTCTCCGAATGTAAAGAATCAGACATTTTTCACGATTTATTGCAAATTCCAAGTGGAATAGATAACAACAAAAAGCTCCAGAATAGACCATACCTGGCAGGTTACCTATGGCTGGTGAATGTTTCCTTTTTCCACTTGTTAACAAAACAAAATATGCTAAGACTGGCCGAACGATAAGAAAAGACTGGCAAGTCTGAAGCAATTTCATTGGCGTAATAAAAAATTTACCCTAATGTGGTTTTGTGTGAGCTACAGCTTTAGTATCCTTCGGGGAGTTGGAAAAAAGGAAAATGAATTGCAGTTTATATCGTGCCTTCTTGCTAGAAATGGTATTAGAAGAAGAAGTGCTGTGCCATAACAATACGGGTCGTAAATTCAGACGGATTAAGAGAGTACATCTTTCGAAACGCAATTAACAAGCATCTCGGACCGTCCCTCGCGGTTGCTGGTGTTCTGAAGTTGGTTGTGGGCAAATGTTGCCGTTGCTCATGCAAAGCTAGGTCATGTACAACAAGCCACTGGTAAACGCAATCAAATAGAACATTTTACGACACGTTTGCAAAAAAAAGCGTATCGTTTGTGTATGGCAATTCATTCAGGATGACGGGATAGTACAAGGTTTCGTTATTAGCATTGGTCACACATTGGAATGCGTTTTCGTAACACCACACGGGACTAAAGATTTACGTAATAGATTAATTCGATCCAAATGGTTTACAAACATGTTTTCTAATTATTTTCTTTTCAGTGTTTGGACATGAAA
This sequence comes from Anopheles culicifacies, assembly GCA_000473375.1. Lineage (NCBI taxonomy): Eukaryota > Metazoa > Arthropoda > Insecta > Diptera > Culicidae > Anopheles > Anopheles culicifacies. The sequence goes on from AXCM01010707.1 coordinate 5,981, forward strand.
TAGGAGAGTGTCCCGATGATGAAACGTATTGAAGAGCAACACTTCCTCGGGAATCATCTACCGCAGTCGAGGCTGGTTTCTTCCATGTTTTATTAGCTCAGACCTTTTTCCTAGATAGTTTTTGGAAGCTCTTTTACGCCAGAGACCATGCGGTGTTGTTAGGGAACAGTAATTTATTCAACGCTAGAAGCAGCTTTAATATTAGAACGCTTTTCGTTGCCTTAACCAGGCTATAAGTAGCAGGAAAAGATTTCGTGCAGTGAATTTGTGTTGTTCCGTTTTAAATTCTACGATTGTGTCACATTCGGATGATGATTTGAAACATTGGTAGAAACTAAATTATGTTAGATAGAATAACTCAATATTTATACTGAAACAATATAGGACACCATTCTTAAGCACTAAAATCGCATTCCCACATCATTGGCCGCATCAGATGACTTCCAAAGCGACGCCATTGGCCAGCTTCATCCCCGTGTCTGACGTGTTGTACCATTTCGAACGCATATCCCCCTTAATCGCCACCCTCCTTCTTTTCCTTCATTGCTTCCCGGAATCGCTCCTCGAACAGGGACAGCTCGGACAGCAGATCGGTAATGGCGTTCATGAACGCTTCGTGAGGGGAATATTCCGACGTCGTTTGAATGCGCAGAACGAACTTATGCTCGAGCGGATGGGGAAGTTTGTAGCCAGCGAACAAAACATTCGGATCCTTCAACAGCTGGCTAATGGTGGGGTGGGGTTTGAAAGGTAAAGCGGAAGAGAACAAAAAGGCGCATAGGTAAATCAATCATGATGCTGCTTCATATCGGCCACGGGATGGCGTGTCATGTGGATGGAAACTCACTTGCGAATCATGTTACCCAACGTGTGATCTTCTTTGTTAACGGTGAAAATGGCTGCATTGGGCACTTTCATGTCCAATTCTTTGATGATTCTGTAAAAAAACATGGTTTGGTTTAGCAGTCTTTCGATGCACGAAGCCACAGGATGATGCCGCACTCTGCCGGTTAAGCTACTTACTTTTTCTCTCCTTCGTACAGAAGGAAAGATTCGAAGGTGGGTGGTGCGTTCATGATTGCCGATGGAAGTACAACGTCTAATTTATTAAATAAACGAACCAAATTCTAAAAACCGTATCGTTTTGCACAGAATTTCGCCAACCGGAAAATATCACACCGAACGACGTTGTTTACCGCAAAATTTTGAGGTTTTCTTCTTCTATTGTTTGGTTTGAGGCTGTATGTCAAGTTGACATTTCAACATGCAACAGACTGTAGCGAAGGTGTGCTGCGAAAAATCGCGTGGATGACAATGACCAAAAATATTTATTTCTTTTGTTTCGAACACTTTTATATTACATACGATAGTATCACGTGAGTATCATGTTGTTGAATGATAAGTTTCAAGCATAGCAAGATTGTTAAATAACCTGTATCCTCGATATGAGTCAATATCTGCTGCAGGATTGATGTTTTCCAAGCTCAAGCTCCAAACACAACGCCCTTACATCAGCAGCATGTTAACATTTTACGAAAAAACTGCAAACAATAGCGTGAATTTATTATGAAGTAGCTAAACATGATATAAAAACAATTTTTCCAGAAATCCGATACAAATGTGTATGCTGTTAACGGTAATATTAAATCTGACAGTTTTGCCAAATGTCACCATCCGTGCTGGAGCTGCGCTTGGTGCTATCGTCCTGCTGCTGTTGGTTCATCGCAGGCAAATGCGCTGCGTTTCTTCCTCGGCTCGTAGTCGTTTTTCGTGGCCCGAATAGTTCGAATGTCCTGTGGCCTCCCGTGGCATCGGCGAACATACCGAGCAAAGGTACCGTGTGAAGGAATGTGGAAAAGTGTAAATTATTCGTAAATTGCCACCACCGAAGGTTCTGATGCAATTCAGTGCGAGTGCTTGGTAGGGTAAGTTTGGCGACCGATGTGGTGGTTAGGTCCTGACAAGGAAAAGGTTGATGCCTCCCGGGTTTGGTGCCATCGCAGGGGTGTTGTGGCATGTGTGTTCCGTTGATCAATGGATTCCGTAATCAATCCGTGAAGAAGAAACGTGCCCAGTGCCTGTATTACCAAACAAAGCTGAAAGTAGCACCAGAATCAATCAAATTCCGATGGTAGCGTAGAACAGGAAACGGTTATCTATTTGGTGTGCCTGCCAAAATCATTCCTGTGCTATTTCGGGAGGCTCGGCTTCATCTCCGGTGCTGTGTGGTGTTCGGTTTCGGTTGTACCCAGCCCTGCCTTTCATCTAGGAGGCTTGGTTTGGAGTTCGTGCGAGTTGTTGCGTCTGCGGCTGCTGTCAAAGAAGGGCGTTTTTGTTTTTTTTTTCGTCGTTACTTTATCTCACGTCGCACCTGCCCGCAGGCGAATGTGTTATTACCAGAAAGAATTGCCAATTAAAACTCGTCCCTAATCACAATTGAACGGTGCATCTCTGTGTTCGACGGTGTGATTGAAGACGCGCTGTGTGCCATTGGTGGGGGAGTTAGAAATAGTGTGCAAACAGGAAACTGAATCGAACGGGATAGTGCGGCTGTTGCCAGCTGTTTGTTTTTGGGACATACTTCCTACCGTGTCCCGTTTTTCTTTTTACTGCCTTGTAGAGATGCTAAAAGTTTTCATGCATATGTAAATTGTACCGCCCCTCCCTGTGCGCTTTTCCGTTCCTAACCGCGGATGGGCCCAATTGCTGATCAAGTGCGAAAAAAGAAGACCGCGCGCGTCATCGTGGAGAATTTCTTTGACAGCGGCTGTCAGTCTTGTGAGTGTGTGTGTTTGTGTGTTTTTTTTTTATAATAAACGTACAAAAAACCCTTTTTGAAGCAAGTCCTGGAGAAGCAGTAATGATGCAGCTCACCGTGAACTAACGAAACGTGATGAAGAAAGCATGAAACAAAAATTGATTGAAATAAATGCCCTTTTCGTTTCTTCTACAGGGTTAAAGTTGTTGTTCTGTCGTGCGTCTTGGGGGGTACTGTGTGGTGTTCATGTGGTGCTTGTTTTGCGTGTGAACGGGTGCGTGTACAGTGCGGCATAAAGCATCTGCGAACGCGAGTGGGGCGCGAATCCGGTTTGTTGTGAAGCTTTGCCGTCTAGTCGGGTTTTATTTTTTCTGCTGCATCTTCTGCTTCCTGTACGTGTGCATGGTCTCGCTGATGTGATTGAACCGGGCGGTGTTGTTTACATGCAGATAAGAGGGCAACTTTTACATACCCTTTCATCAAAGTAACTGCGGTGCAACAGGACGAGAAGAGCGGGAACACATTTGCGAGCAATCAGTGCGTCTGGTACAATTGAATTTTGAGGCCGGTTTTGTGGCGAAGACAGAGAGCATTCAAAAAGCGAAACACATTACACTATGGCTGAGGAAGCAAGCAGTGGAGCAGCAGCAGCAGCAGCAGCTAGTGGTAGCTCATCGGCCGCCAACAACAACGGTGTTGGCAATACGAACCCGAACGCAGAAGTCATCCGCGGTCAGGTGTTTGAAGTTGGGCCTCGATATGTCAATCTGGCCTACATCGGCGAAGGAGCCTATGGAATGGTTATGTAAGTATTTTTCCCCCATTTCTGATTTTACGTGCTATATTATCCCCAATGCCTGGAACTCCTTATTTCAAACCCTTTATTACAGTCGTTTACAGCGTTTTAACGCTTTGATAAGGGTGACAAAATCGATACTGCAAAATCCTTACTAGGGAGCACTAAAAAAGATGATCATGATACTATAAGAAGCTGGAAATACGTCACCAGAAGAAGCATAAAGCTAATCTTGCTTCCCTGTTCCTATGTATCTGTTAACAAAAGTCACATAAATAGGATAAGAAGCTTGGCGATAAAAATAACTGTCTTACCTTGCTTACCTTTCTCCGTACCCGTGAGATGCAAATAGAATCCGCCTACTATATCGTCCCGACGCAAGACGCCCGACGGTAAGGCATAATAGTGGTCTTTGAAGGCGCGAAGCAGAAATCAATATTCCCCTACATTTCGGTATTGCCTTCGTTGGACGTAGGTGTTGGCTCTTTACAACCTTCCGCGTGATGGTCGGTGAAGCATTTGCCCGGGGGACGATTTGTCGGGGGGTCAAACAGGGGCTCAGCTGTACAGTTTCTTACTCATTCTAAACGCCACTGTGTCTGCGAGTATTGAGGCATCGACCCGGATAGGTCGATCCGCTTCTTATAATTGACGCAATGCAAGAGATATTCCATGCGTCCTGATAACGAATGCCATGCCCTTTTACTTTCGAACAGAGCTTCTCGCTGCCAGCGTTGAGCGGATGCTGTATTGTGAAACGCGACTTCTCATTACAAACAGGAGAAACCTCCATTTCAAACAGCATGTGTGGGTGAAACCCCCTATATTTTCCACTGAACTTTAATGTAAATTCCTCCTTTGCCACTTAATGCTGAACCACAATTTCAAACCGGATCAACTAGATCCCACATTGCCAGCAGGCATAACATTCAAAATCCTTCTAGTTATAATAACATTTCTATGTGCTTTTCGTCATCTACCACTACAAACACTGAGGTTTTCGAGGAATTCCTAAGGGGTTTCGACTGTTTGTTCCATCCACAAGCAATCGTTCTAAAGACTTCATTAATTATACCGCGACCCTAATGGATTAGAGTAAAAAATCATATCCCTTCATTCCACGTTTA
>AXCM01010744.1:0-14299 GCA_000473375.1 Anopheles culicifacies
TGTGTGTGTTTTGTCGTTTGATTGCTGATGCTACACTACGTCCGTTGACACTCAATTAGTTTCACGGACGGCGGAGACACACGAAACATCACAAACTAGTTGACGGTGATTTAATGAGGAGACTGTTTTTTGGGAAACACAGAGAATGTTTCCTTCACCGGCTAGCAGAAACGCACAGAAATAAAAATCTCTCCCTCTCTTTTTGTAACTCAATTTTCATGATTTCTGATGCTTGTTGTGATTTGCTTGACGCAAAAATGGAAAGCCGAAAAAACGCACACTCACCTCTAACCAGACTTTAAATAACCAAACCCAACGGCTTCGCTTTGGCCTGTGTTCTCTGCCTTATTTACTGCTCGCCAACTCACACTGCTTTTGGCGGCCGTGCCGAAAAGTTCAAATTAGAATAATAAACTAATTATCTTTGGCGAGCACGAAAACTCCCGCTTTTGATGCCGCAGGGCAATGGCGTTAGCGGCGCACATCCTTGGCGCCCAAAAACCTTTTGCAGGCCAAGTGGCCGTGGTGTTACAAACGAGCAGCTAAAGCAAATTCCTATCCCTGTGTTTCATCGCATCCAGACCGTTCGCCTTACGGAAGAAACGTCACACGAACGTTGCACGGGTATCGATCTAATCTGCCGTGCCGCTGCAATCCCTCAAGAATGCAATTAAAATTCCACCACAAGCCAGGCGTGCGTACAGTAATTTCTGCTTCACACTCTCTGAGCCAACAGTGTAGCTGGTGTTGGTTTGAAACTGCATTACTGGCAAACTGAAGGACAGCTCAATCATCAATGCGTCCCAACGGAGACGGTGCATCAAACGTTCGACGAAGGTGTCACTCAGGTGCAGGTGGCATTTGAAGATGGCTTTCGGTCCCTGCCGCTACCACCCATTCATCGAACGACTGGGCAATAAGTTTTGCGTGCGAAAAGCCATATCATGACGAGTTCGTAGTACAGCGGCACGCGAAATTATGCTCACCGAAACAACACACCAAACTGAACGGCGTGCTCGGCGTGTGTATGTGAGTCATCGGTTTAATGTCCGGAGGGGCTTGGCTTTTGGACCTTGGTGGCGTTCTACTTTTCGCCATGTTGCTTAAAGGGGTGTTGTTTGATATTATTTATGGTACGCTATTTCTTAGCTACTATGTCAGAATATCCCATCAACTTTTAGTATTTGGCGGTTTAATTAGTAACAAATGATATCATTAGTTCCTGATTAATCATCCCCGTGGCTCGTTTTCGTTTATGTTCGTAGTGTTTCATTTAATTCCTTGAATAATCTTTTGCCCCCCTCCCAAATTTCACTACACTATCGATTACAACCATTGACACCGTCGAAAATCAATCGCAGCAAAGCAAACAGCAGGATAATATTTGTATGCATTTGGGATCCCTTTTCCCGTCACCATTCGCTTGCATTCGACTGCGGTTCGGCTTAATAGTAATTATATCGCAACTGCACGTACGATCCACTTGGCAACAAATGCCCTTTTCAACCAAGCGCATAACCATCCCACTCCCTTTATGCACGAAAACACTGCACTTGCACTTGCACTTCCCCGTTCTCCCTTACACAGCAGAATGCACCAACGGTGGGATCGACGCAATAAACAGGAGCAGCTGAAACAGCAGGCATGCAAGCCAGTGGTACCTCGGTACGGTTAAAATGGTGGCCAATGGCAATTTGCAAACCTTTGCCACGCACACGCGCTAGCACACTGGCAGTACGGACTGGCACCTTTTTTCTCCGTGGGCTCACGTCACGTTGGAACGGTCCTTTCGCAACTGACGGTCCAACCGACGCTGGATTACGTCGTACCGGGATACGTTTTCCTTTTTCGGGTGATACTCCTACCTTCAAACCTTCACGCACGCACACACACACACTCTCAATCCCGGTCCTACTAACCATCGGCACACGATCGCACCAAAACAAACGTTCGGGTTTTTGTTTGCCTTCGAGTGCTTTTGGAGACCGCCGTCGCAACAGCGAAACCAAAACAATATCCCGAACGCGAAACCCGACCACGGCACGATGCAGCTTCGGGAGCTTTTTGCGGTGTGCTTTTTGTGCGCTATCCGAACGCACGCGAGCTCAGATTTTCCGTTTTTTCCCCATCCGGTGGGGAAAGCTTTTGCACCGCGAAGAGCGAGATAGACGGTGCTGTGCGAACGAGCTTACACGCGTGGAACTCGTTGGCATAGGTAGTGCCGGGTGTGCTGTACTAAAACGGTCATGACAATTACACTGCTAAATATTCTTGAATGGAATTTATTACCTTCACCGGTATGGTAAGGTGAACGTTAAAGGTGGATGTGAATCGAAAAAAACAAGAAACTCGATAAAGCTTCGTGTGGTTTCAGACCACAGGTAGGTAAGGACCGCACAAAAATGGCGGGAGAAGTAAATGTGCGATAAAACAAAACTTGACCCCATCGATCATGCCTGAAAGGTTGACTGTCTGAGTGAGAGGTTGTGAAAAAAACTGCCCTATAGTTAATTGAGATAAAGAATGATACTTTAAAAGCTTCTGTGAACTGTTAATATGCCTATGAGAGAAACAAAAATAAATATTATGAAATGATTGTATGATAAAGAATAATATTTAGGATAAGGTTTTGCTATATTTCTAAAAATGTATGAATAAATTTTAATAATTCTTGTTCACCTACATAACAAAGTGTCGAATACTGTAAACGAGGATAGATTGATTGTAACAAAATATTCTTAAACCAAAAATAAACTTCATATCTCAGCTATAATAAAACTAAAATAAAACAGAACTTCCATCCCTTCTAATCATAAAGCTTCATTAGTCAAGTTTTCGACGACCATTTCGGACACCGAACGAATGCTCTTAAGCACTGGGTCTTTCGTTCCCAGTATTCCCACCTCATTCGGGCGTGACCCACACCAAACCATGCCCCTTCCGAGGGTCTCGATAAATATCTCACCAGCTTCGCGACCAACAATTCATATCGCTCTCCATTAGCTGCCCTGGAACCGGTGGAACAGAAGGCGCCATGGCATTACAACAAACACCGCCACACACTTGCAGCGGCTGCACACAGTGTTGCAGGTTGCGTGTGGAGTGAAAATTTATGCATTTGCGTTACACCACACACAAACACACATCTCAAGAACAGGTCGTTTGCTTACGAGGGGAAAAAAATGATATTAGCTTAAGAAAAGACGCTTCCAGTACTCGTTGGGTCCTGCTGGCAAGGACACGAATGGGACGCGAAGGTCGACGGGTCGAACGTTGTGCCTTGACGGATGGCGTCCAAATGTATCGTGCCCCTTACGGTTCCTCCCATCGATTTCGGCTGAAACTTTTTCTTTCTTTCTTTGTCTCGTTGTATCGTGTACGCTTCATAACCTGCCCCAAACCATGGTCACTTAGGGGATGATGTAATTTTCTCCCTCAACTCCAACTTTGTCCTGTCAATGTTTGGCTCCTGACGGTAGTGCTAGAGCGAACTTGTCTAAGAATTCTTCTGCAACCTACTTCGGTCACACGACGAATGCATCGAACGCGTGGATTATTCGAAAGCGAGACAAGATGGTAGATGTCGCGTGCTTTTTCTTAGCAAAGCGAGTAGTAGTGGTAGAAGAATAAGCCATACTCGAAGTACGGTTGAAATACATAAACACATGAGGCAACCGTGTAGCTTGAGCAGCGTCAGTGCACCAAAACTGGAGACCGAAAAGTAGGGTGACACTGAAACTTACCATAAATCTTCGCTCGTTCTGGAGGGGTTTGTATGCTAGCGTGGACGAGAGGTTTGTAACTTACTGGTGGAGAAATAGAGGTAAAACATATCTAGCATTGCTCTTATCGCGCGACATGAGGAATTCGTTGCCATGTTGGCCGCGTTTCAACCAGTTTGACCCTACCCGGCACAAACTATAACCAGCCGAGGTAAAGCGTGTAGGAAAAGTTTGAAAGTTGGAAAGAATTTAAAATCTATTTTGATGGGATTTTTATGCATGTAATCCGTTGTTGGCTGTCGGGGAACGAATCAACACCTTGAACATTTGCTATGGTCGAGTTGTTCTCGATGTATGGGAAAACTTTTTCCTTTCGGGTAATGTGCTCTGCGACACAGTTTATTCTGCTCTTTATCATTGTAGAGGGACTTGATTTCTTTTTTTTTAGTTTTGATCTCTTTTTTAATCAAAACATCTGCTTTTAAATGCTTTTTATGAGTTTTAAACTACACTTGTATAACTTAAAAGATTTAGAGGACATTTTTTAAATCAGCTAGTCAAAATTCCATTAAGTTACTAAAACTACACAACTTTCCAAAACGCTGTTGCAAAATCAAGAATACGTAAATGTCATACGGTTGGGGTCGTACAGTTGGTAGCCGAGTAGATAGCGGGTATTGACCTTTAAATTGTAGAACCGTAGATCGAATCCCATCCGAACGTAGGAGAAATGGCAGGCCAGGACATTAAACACGACCAGTAGATTCACAACCAGAAGAGCTTGTGCCTATTATCATCTATGTTTTTTTTTTCAAGGTTTCAAGTTCCAGGGGCTAACAACTTGTAGAGTATCAAGTCATAAAAACCAGGAGGCAGGGATATAATCTAAGGTAATGTTAGGCGGCAGATCTGAATCGACAAAAAGTCAATAACCGTTAGAAGGAAGAATAGACTTAAGACACACATGGAAAGATGAATGAAATGGTAGTTTCTTTCGCATGGAAAAATAGAACCTTAATCATTACAGTAATTTCTTACTGAAACACAATTTTCTTAGCTTAGCAAAGGCGTTGGACATACCCAGCTGAAACATGAGGTGGGAATAAAAAATTTCTATTTATAAATTCCTAAAAACAGCAAAATATTACAGGCAAGAATTAGTTAATGCATTGCTTACCCATAACGGAAACCGAATCCCAGTTTTTTCTGTTGCTGGAGTTTTATAGGTAATATGGAGCTTAATGACATCTTTTGGTGTTAGTTCATAAAAATCCTTTGGATTCAAATAATTCTTAAGGAATACTGTATTTTGCAAGCTCTGATAATAATAACCAACTAATCTGGCGTTTGTTGGGGATTTTTAGTTAAGGCACTCCTTCACGATGCCAGTCCTTAATGCTGAAGTTACCTTCACGAAAGCGAATAATTTGTTGAATTTGTCAATTTTTATTATTTTTTGACTTCACATCAAATATTCTTGTAACAGAGCGATGTATCATTTTATTTAATTTTAATTTGAAGAAAATGTCCGTTCATAAGCGCCCGTTAGCATCTTTCCATCTGATTAAACGTTCAGTCCCCTTCGGGCCTGCCAGTAAGCCCGCGATTAGAAGAACTTAAAACGTGCGACTCGTCCGCGCGTTAAACGATATCAAACTCCAAGCAAAACAGCTTACGTGGTACAGTTGTAATCAGCTAGCGATTGCATTTAAATCTTTCACCTTAACCTGCCCGGCTGGCAACTGTCACGGCGCGAGATAAAGAACGCCTTCGCACAAAGCGTTATGACCAGGTCCGTCAAAAGTCCTGACGCAAGGGATAATGATAATTCCCAGCTTAGTGCGTGGCTCGTGCGGACGGGACATTGAAAGCGGAACAGCGAGTGCCAGGTAATGGATGGATCATGTTGCCGAAAATGAAGTGTCTTGTCGGTGTCTCCTAGCGCGCGCACGCCGGGTTTACAACTGTGGCCAATTAACAGTGCTACCTAGTTAAGCCTACGAAAAGTAAACAATGGTATTAAAAACAAAACCAAACCAACAAAAAAAGCAAGCAACCATTCACTCCACTGGTATTGGTACGTGTGAACACAGAGCGAAAAACTTGCCTTGCTTGACCAACGAATCGTGGACTGATGAAATGGCCATAATCCGTTTGCTTAGTGCTGGGAGTGACAGGCCGGCTTGGGGAGAATTTTCAGTTCGCTTCCTACAAATCCCGTGAGGCAATCGTAAAGTTGACTTTATCCTCACTAAGCTGTAGCGATCGTAGCGTCTCGCGCTCTGGATGACTGTACGCGGGAGAGTGTTTCTGTCAATGTCACCGTGGCTGTCTGTGGAGGGTTAGCTATCTACCAGCAGCCTTGCATGACGGATTATGATTACAGAAATTGTTGGTTCAAGTATTTTTCAACGCCTTGAACATTTTACAATTTTAAAATGGTTTTTAATTAAGGCTATTGTTTTTAATTTAAACACAAATAATACGTTCCAAGGAAACTTTTCTTTAAAATATTAGCAGACATTTGAGGACATTTTGGACTTAAAATATAAAGTTACTAACATTTTCTTACTAAACTTCTTTGTAAGATTTAAAGATGACTCTACAACATGCAAACAAAAACAAAAGGACATTTCGAAAAAGCTCTCGACCACATCCGGTCGCTTCCACGTAAAACAATCGGGTGAGCTATTTCAGGCGCGTCTTTAAATAATGGATCATCTATCGATTAGTTGGCACACACTCGTGTTGGACGTTCCAAGCAAGCAAGCACGCTACGGTTACCCCTACAAGGCCATCGAACCATGTGACGGAAACCGATACTGATGCCGGCCGTACCAATCGATGCGCATTTCGCTGCACTAATTCGAACTAATCTATCCCGATGCCATTTTATCCTTTCCGGCAAGTTTTTGTAAAAGCATCATAAAGGTCGTTAGATGTGAGAGAGAAACGGGCAAAAAACTAAAATCTTAATTTTGAATTGCACCACACAGTTGGTTTGTCCCTTCGGAGCGAAGGGGATACAAATGCATACAACGCGAGAGAACAGAATGGAAAGAATGAAAGGAATCGGTAGCACAAAATCCGCAGGACAGTTGCCATACATAATATGCTGATTATCAATCAATTGAGACGAAAATAATGAAATCGTTCCACATTGATGATCGTAAATGGTTCGAAATGTAGACTGGCAACATGAGCGATGAAACAGGAGAGCAGGTTGAAGAAAGAGCAAGATAAATGCTCCATGAATATTCTTCTGCCAGCTAGTTCGCCGTTCGAAACGAGTTGTTCCAGAATCTCAATTCCCTCATGAATGGAAATATGTTAAAACTTCAACATTTCTCAGCTATTTACACATTTTCCCTAGGAATATTAACCTTACAGCTGTAGGTTTCTTCCACATAAAAGGAACAACAAAATGGCTGTCTCGAAGTCAAATCACCTAATAATAAAACAATTCAACAAAATTCCCTTAACACATTCGAATATACAATTTAACTAAAGCCTACGAAGTGGGTTGTCATGTTTACCGTCGCATGTTGTACAACCCGAAAAAAGGGACACAGAAATATGGCACCATATTCGGTAAGTTCCTGCACGACCGCATGCAAATGTGGAGCACCATTAAAAATCGTTGATCAGGGGTAAGTAAATCATTGCCCGTTGCCCGAGTAGGGGTCACTTACCATATACGTACTGACCGTGTGCCAAAGGGGAAGAACCGAGTGTAGTCACGGTGCACAAAAGGCTAATTATAATTTAATCACACACATTTACATGTGCAACCACTAGCAGTCTGGAGAAGTTTCGCAAACGCTTTCATGTAGCTGCCATTGACCGCCTTTCCTTCACGGGGAAACGACAGTGGAACGAACTGTCGTAAGGATTGTATTCATCGGATGCAAGAACCGTTTGCGGCGGTACACCGGAAACAACCTGTAATGGCGTCACGGTAACACGGCCAGATGACTGGCGGTGAACGCGATGTTTTAAAAGTGAACAATTATTCATACGTGCCCAGTTTTGGCCGACCGTGTCGGTCGGTGGTAAACAACTGTAGACGAAATAAACATCGGAAAGGTGTGCGGTCGTAGCTCATCGGAGCTGTGCATGCCATGCCATTTCCTTGCCACACTCACCACACGAACAGGCGACACATTCTTTAGTTGAAGTGATACAGTACGGTTTGCGATGAGGGGATGGAGTGTAATGTATTGTTATGTTGATTTGTTTTTCATTTCTGGTTGTGTAATCACGTATATGAAAAGTGTGACCAATGCTTATTTATACTTTTTAGGACAACTTTTAAGAAGAGGTTTTAATTACGATCTTGTCTCATTGCTTGGTGATTTTCCTGTGAGGAGATAAAACAAGTCTTTTGAAAAAATAAAGATATTTTCAAACTAAAGAAATCAGTGATTTTAGGGACATCTTTAAAGATAAAGAGCTAAAGGGTTAAAGAGCTTTAAATATACGTCTAATATGCAAAACGGGTGGAAAGATCGATCATATTTCAAGACCCATTCGCTGCTATCATAATCTCAATCACAAGAAACATAAAATCTTTGGAAAAAGTCTATGCTTTCATAGCTTTTATAATAATGTTACAAAGAACCATGCGTCTCCATCGCGCAACTTTGAAAAGACCAGGCGTCTCCTTCGAAAATAAATTCAAATTATTATGCAACAATAAATATTATATTCATATCCAAATAATATAAACAATAGATACTTGGTTAGTGACATAGTTTAAGAAAGTTTTAAACATAATTTAGTGTTAAATAAAGCTTTTCAGAGGTAGCTAATAACATCACAATAGTAAAGAAACGTAACAAGAAATTAAGGTCACATTTCTAACAGGCTTTCGTTTAGAGACGATTGTTGCGTCATTGGTCAAGATTGTTAAGATTATTTTATCAGTTTTATGGATAACGTATCGAAAATACATAATGCTTCATAAAAGTAGTCATAATACCAAAAAATATACATACTATAATTATTACGCGTTAATGTATCGAGTATGCAAGCATAAGTATTGGAATTTTAGGAGATCAAGAGACGTCCAAAAGCACTTGTCTTCATACAAATTTTGCAGTAAAAAAATGCTATATATAATATATAAGATAGTAAAATTCATAATTAAGATTGAAAGAAGATCTTCTGATCCAATATTTTGTAATATAATAGCCTTGTAACAATTTCAAATGCATGGCAACCAAAAATGTCGCATATTCAGTATTATGACTCATTCACTACACAGTCACTTAACTCAAAACGGTCTCACGAGTTTTGTACACAACTAAAAATAATATGAAATGCTTAGATTATGCAGCCAAGCATTTCACAAGATTCTATTATTAAAAGAATAAAAGATAAATAAAAAAAGTTTTTTTGACTTTCGATAAGGTTGGCAAAACAGATTCAGCGAATTCCAAATTAAGTGTAATTTAGGGCCTCTAATAATGGTCGTTGATATTGAAAAAATATTAATCCAGTGTATCTTGATAGAGGAATGCACATAATATAAAAAAGTGTTTAACGTCTTCATGATGTAATGCTTTTTATGTTAAGCATGATAGCAGATAAATTAATGTTTGAACATATGCATAGTGCTAATGTATTTTGTCCATTTATTTTCACAATGATATAAATCGAATGTCATACAACTGTTATAAGAACATTGCCAAAAACAATGAAACATGAACTCTTAACTTGAATGCTACATGCACCAACAAGTTCTTCGAAAAGTACAAGGTTGCGCGATGTAACTAACTTTCGAAATTTTGAAAAGCTTTTCTAGGAATAAAGCATCCACTAGTGCAATGATTTCGAAAAAGCTATAAACAGCAGAATCCAGTTCGCACAAGTTTTCCGCATGCGCATTTCTCAGAGCTTTCACCCGAGCAGTTTACACTTTCGTTCACTCCAGGGCACGGCAAGCGTAATTGAGCGAGAGCTAAAAGCTTCTGTGAACAAGCTTAATGTTGTATAGGCACCTTGTTTCTCGTTAAGGATCCTTAAGCTTTTGTGGAAAAGCTTCCCATAAAGTTTTGGTTCAAAATGTGTGTATAGTTACTGTTACATGTTCACTCAAGGTCATGTAACCACCATGTCGGTGTCCTCGTTTAAAAGCGTCGACAGTTTGATGGCTACATATCGTTCAAACCATCCGAGAGGCAAATGACTTACACTTTTATTCCCGTATCCTACCCTCTTAATGGGAGCAAAATGTTATGCATCCTTTCGAAAGAAAAAAAAACCGACCTGCGAGAAAAGAAAAGAGCTTAACTTGTTTACTTACCGAGAATGGAAACGATGAGGAATATTCTCAGCAATGTCACTAACATGATGATATGTTTTCGTTACTGTTTGTACGTCGTGCTTGTGTTGCCGACGTTGTGAAAGGCGTTATCCTTGGAGATTGGAGTTTGTTTTCTGGATTTTTTTCCTTCCACTCCCTTTCGCAGGGTAGTGCACGGAATTGCTTGCGTTTGAGTTTGTGTTTTGTTTTGTTTGCCTCTGCTCCGCCAGCTCGCGGAAATTGTGCGCACTGGCCGTTGGTTCGGGGTAGATGCGACAATGAGCAGGTCAGGTGAGTGTGAAATTAATTTCTTCGACGCCTCGACACGCACCACCTCACTGGCTGAGCTGAAATGAAAATAAAGAGAGCCAACCAAGGTGAGCAAATAAATAAAAACGCTGTTAAAATATATCATCATTTAGCACGGTAAGTATATTGCACTCGTAAACGCGTGTGGCTCACTGCCGCACGAGCAATGTGGTCGGTGTGGTTCATCGTTAGGTTTAGGACCGGCGGTAGATTAAACGAGAACCTACCCTCAAGGGCTGTTAAGTGGAACTGGTGCGAAACGGTCGGTGGACGAGAGTGGCAGCCGAAGCAAAACGAAAGCGATTCTGGGAAAATGTCACCCAAAGCACCCACCATGTGAATCTCTCTTTTGTTGGCAAACAGCATCAACCGGTGCGAGGAGTTCTTTTCACGCCCGAGACACATTTATGATCGGTCTGGGAGTTGGCTCGCAATGTCTCTACGGTTGTTGTAGAGTGGTGCGAGATATGAAACCGTCGAGACGAATAGAACCGCAATGCAATCCTTCCCGTACGTTACCGCAGCTACGATTATAATGGGCTCAAGCGTGGCGTAATATTAAGCTTCCTTGACCCTTCCTAGCTAGTTAGCCTGAGCCGGTGCTGGGTTTTGTATGTGGCACTGGGTACCAACGCAGTACCATGAAATTAACGTTACGCTAACGATGCCACAGCTAATGGAATCATATTAATTAGTCAAACTTTTCGTGAAAAATAGTACACATGGTGATCGTAACACCAAACAGGAGCAAACATTAAATAATTAATGCATCACAGACCGGCAACAGGTTTTCCCCCGTGAAGGGTTTGCTAGAAATAAAAACCGGAAAGGTTTTTCCTTCATTTCGCATTGTTTCATCATTGAAGAGAGTTGAAGAGTGTACACAATTCGAGAGAAAAGCTAATTAATAATGAATCTATGTTTGTGCTAAGATAATTTAATTTCAACGATGAACAATATTAATTCAATAATAATATTAGCTTCGATTAATTTTTAACATTAATAGAGAAACGTGTATTATCCACATTAGAAACTTTCAATTGTTTGTACCCAGTTTGGTTTCAAATAATATTTAAAAACTCTAAAGATTAACATTTCACTATAAATACCTATTTTGCACCAAGAAGTAGCATACATAACATTACGCCATTATTGTTACTATATCCAAAAACTACGCTGCTCTTTCCAACAAGTCTAGGTTTATAAATAATCCATTGAAACTTCAAAAACAAATTAATAATTTTTAAAGAATATATCCCTTTCAATCTTCAATGGAAATATAAAAGTATCAATTTTGGAAAAGTATTGGGACAATTCTGATTATCTCTGATTAATTTTTGCTAAATAAAGTTTAAAGTTTGATAACATGAAATAAAACAGTACATAAAAACTACAAATTTACATTTTCAACCATCAGCCATTTAAAAATAGCATCTTGTGGATTTGTCTGAAAACTGATGCAGAATGGCTGGATATTTATTGACAAAAAAACCGGTACCGACCGCAAACGCTATTTTATCTTTGAAACTCAACTTCTTTTTATCGTACAGAAAAAAGATGAGGCGCCTCCATTGAGTATACAGAAACAAGGTTGGTTTTCTATTTGCACGAATGTTGTTGAAAATCTGGTGTACACATATTTAAACTGCATCAAAAAGTTTCTTAAGATGTTTAAGTATTGTCTATGTAATTTACTTTAAACACACCGGTAAAAAAGGTTCTAGAATTTCGAACTTCTTTTCTTCTAAAGCGCCATACATACATACATACGTACATCCATACATACCATACATCCATACATTTTAGTAGTATATTTTTAATATTTTTTCACCTTAATTTGTTTCAAGCTTAACTTATTCAATAAGGTCAAAGTGCATATTCTTAAACCATAAAATAAGTGAGCAGAACATTTTTGGACACAGATTTCAAGATAACCAACTTTGAATCAAGTGACACTCAATTAAAAATGATAAAAGTTTATATACCACACTACAAAATTGTTGATATCTGATTAAGCTGAAATAATATAAAGATCATTCTCCAGAGCTCAGATTGATGGAAAAATTCAGTTCAATTGTAAATATATCGTTGTGTAGGTTTATAATTCCAGGGAATTGAACGAAACAAATGTGAATACTTAAAAATATCTTTCGAGTGCAGTCGGTATGCAGTATCATGTGTCGGTATGCAAAAGTCACATTTCAATTGTGGCAACCATATAAACGGTGCAGCATATGCAAAAGCACAATTTAATATATTTATTGTTTTGGTTTTATTAACAGAAAAAATGGGGCATATCGAATTTCTACATTTCAATTGTTATATCACGAGCAAAAGATTGCGCGAACACATATTTCGATTTCCACAACCATTCGTTACGCATTTTCCATTCCAACAAATTACATCATTTCCTGCTATTCGTATGCTTCGCTGTAACCTTACATGCATATCGAAATGAGCCGTAGCACCATTCCATTCGTAGAAAGCACACGCCAACTAATCGATACAAATCCAACAGTGCGTCCTATTCATCGTGCGGGAAAAGCTCAATACGTGAAAAGGTTAAAGATGATGCAATGGATGGTGAAGTTTTGGTATCGATGCAGACCAACTATTCGTCCATTTCCGTGCGTACTGTTTACACGGCACACTTTTCCTTAGTATTTCTTGGTATTCTTTTTCAATCGTACGGAATGGTTGTCCGATTTGCAAATCATGCTCAAGCACGAACACTACCAGTTTCCGGAAACGTGCTTTAGCACCGTACGGATATCGGCTAATCATCTGAAGCTGATCGAACGAACACACCTCAGCGCATGGTGTCTAATGAGCTAACTAGAAGCATGAGTTAATCGTACTTCAAAACAGCCAGCAAACTTTCTTTGTACAATAAACACTAGGATTGTACTGCTATTGCTTTTGGTAACATTAAACGTTGTTTATACACTTTTATTGCAATGCGCGGGTTTTCAATAGCATTCATGGCTCTGCACAATCTAGAAACGAACGTAATTGTGTTACATTTACCCATTTTGAGAAAAAAAATCATGAAAATATAATTAAAATGTTTGCCCCATCTCGTCTTCGAAATCTGCGCCCATTTGTTACTTTTACACCTGTACACAAATAAACACAAGCCTATGTTGCCAGACTTCATAATTCAGGTCAGACCGGAGGGACGACAGTTAATCAAAAATTCGCAATCAACCATTCTATCCACCACACACACCTCAAACACTCAGCTCTTCATCCCTTCCCGAAAAGAACAACAATTGGCAAGGCTGTCAGTGTGTTTGTGTGTGTGTGTGTTTGGGGCGGCAAGTTGACATACAAACAAACCCTTTTCAGCAGAATAACCCGGTACGCGTCATTAAGATGGTCCCGGTACCCCACCCCGGTTACATGTGACTGGTACAGGTGCGATGGCGCATCCGGTTGAGCGGTAGTCCTGCTCATCAATTATTTATCAAAATGCCATCGGTGTGTGGTTTTCGTCTTGGTGCTCTTGCTACATTATATTTCCTCTGCACCACACAATAGGTTGCGTTACGACGGTGGTAATCCGAGGCGGGGTGTTGTGCTATTAATTACACACCTGCACAGTGTGATAGTGGCTGAATCGGGAATGTTTTGATTTTGATTTTAATAAACATTTCTGCTGGAATGTACGTTGGAATGGTTTTGTTTTTCTTGGATCTATTAAATGGACGCATGGTTAATTGACTGCGATAATGTGTCTTCATAATTGATATTTAATTGATAACAATTGACGATATCTCCTAGACTATTAAAATATGGCAAGATAAAAATGTTCGGTTTTTGTTATTTTGAAAAATGATCAATTGAAGTTCTATGAAATAATGAATTGAGTCATTGAGTCTGAAATATTTCTACTTTGCTTAAATTTATTTTAAAGCTGTTTGTTTTATTTATTTATTTGTTCTCCATTATAACTGATACT
>AXCM01010781.1:0-10776 GCA_000473375.1 Anopheles culicifacies
ACACTAATTTTGTATATAATTCATACACCAGTAAACAATAATAAATAATGAACATAATGAATGTAACATAGAGAAGAAGGAAAATCCAGTTTGCATCCTACCTTACGATGATAATCAGCAAGCGGTGTTTTGATTGTTGGTTTGCTTATATATATGTATTCGTATCCTTTAGACAAGTTCTCTTTCCTACCTCCTACTTAGAGTTCATCGATCGTTGTTTTCATGTATAAATTTCAGTTCATTTGTGTTCATTCTTCTTCTTCAATTCCTTCACCATGCTTTTGTTTGTTTTGTTTCGCTTTTCACCTTCCGTCTTTTCTTATTGCTTTTATAACTTTCAGACTTTAGCCGTTTTACCTATTTTCTACATATTCTTCACATGTTAAAGAGATATGATTATAATGTGTTTGGTGAGGTGAGGTGCATGTGTCGTTGTAGCTATTTTGCAAACGTTTCATCTATAGATATAAAACCCGCACACGTATACTACAGTGAGTTTGCAAAAAGGGATAAAATTCGCGTAGCACAATTAAACAGAAACGGTACACAGTAACAGTTCCAAAAAGCTTGGGTAAAGATAGTACACTTCATCTTCATTGATCACACTATAGAGCAAAAGTATTTCCAAAAAGAAAACAAGACAAAGACATCACACGTTAAGCAATATTAGTATGGATCGACCCGATGGCGAAGAGAGAGAGAGGTTAGTTTACTGGTTTGAAGGCAATAATATGGATGATTCCTTGTTGTGTCATCCACCTTTTTTTTTTGTTCAAAAAGCAGTTGCCCTATTTTACATACCAAATGTAAAAACTAGTCTTCTGCTTGTAGTACACTACTCCAAACACAAGTGGTTCGATCATATCGCAATGCTAAAAGCGTTCACCTAGTTAGGATAGAGTTTTGCGACAGGTAAAAGTGTGAAAGGTGGGCTTTTTCTGTGCTCTTTTTGTTTGTTTGTTCCTCTTCTTCCTTTTGCTGTGACAGTTGTGTGATAACTCTAGGAGCAACTGTAGGCTAATAAACATTCACAGTGTAACATTTAACAACGACAACTATACTATTACATTTAGATTATTTCTATTAACTACCTCCTCACATACGCTCACACACTGGAACTTGGAATTTGACAGCTGCCATTACTCAAACTCACCTCTATATTCACTTTTCATATCTCTTCTTCCTTTTACAAGCATGCTACTTCTCTTACAAAACTCATTATTCGCTTCCTTTTTTCGTTTGTTTTCAGTCTCATAAATATCGATTAGTTCTTTGCAGAACGTTTGCAGCAATTACTTGCCTTTAAATGCCGGATATACCTGCCTATGGCTGTAAAGCTTGTTCTAAAGACTCAGCAAGAAAAGGAAAAGAAATGTCTGGACATCCATTTCCTATCCTTTTCTCGCACTGTCAACAAGCACTCTACAGCTCGATTAGCATTACTCAGGAAGAGTTGCGTGAGGTCGGATTGGGACCACCGCCACCGAAGCCTCTACTAGAAGGACCTCCTCCACCGACGTTTCCAGATCCATTGCCACTGTTCGTACTGCCGCCTCTACCATTAGATACCGAAGATCCTGCTGGAATAGCAGTCACGGTGAGTGTATTCTGCGACACAGCGTTACGGGCGGCACCCATCGGTGATGCCGTAATGGTAACCGAATCCGGTCCGTTCGGTAAGCTCAGGAGCGAGTTGGCATTCAGCTGCGCGTACTGGTGCAGATTGTACGGGTTGTACATGGAGTTCAACAGCCCATTAATCGATCTAGCCATCATTTGACTATTAAGCATCTGCGTTAGTGCAGCCTGCTGCGGACTTAAGGACATTGAGCGGGGCGAAGGTGCTGACGGTGTGACCGGTCCCTGCGGGTGCAGTGTGATAAAGTCGGAGGAACTACTGATCACCTTCGATCCGCCTCCTCCGCTTGCCGAGGCCGAGGAAGAAACCGACGACGACTTCAACGGTACCAGAGTCGTCGAATTGTTCGTTGGGACAATCTTGCGACGCGGAACCGTGCCCGATGTGAGTGTTGTGGACGCACCGACCGGCGGTTTCTTCGACGGTGTACCACCGGACGCACCGATAGCGGCAAACATTGGGCCCATGCTAGCCATCGACGGCAGATGGGATGGAGGCGTTTTCGACTTGGGCTGGTGGTAAGCCCCAACAGCTGCGGGTGACCGTTGGATCGGTGGAGACATGGCCATTCGTCCATTGGCGAACGATTGCTGCGCAGGTTTCGGTGCAATCGGGACGATCGATTTCGTCTGTGTGGCCGGCGGAGGCATCATTCTAGACGAGCCGGAAGGTGAAACGGAGGAACTGGATGATTTTGGTGGAGCGTTCGAGGGCCCTGTTCCAAGACTGATACCTTTCGGTATTAAATCCACCTCGCGATAGTTGTTTAGCTTCAGCAAACCGTTCTCGTGTACGGTGGCGTTGGGATGCTTGAGTTTGTTGTTGGTCGTCACCGGATAGCTAGGTAGCTTGGGGGTACTTGATCGCGATACACAAGGCAAAGTTGGGGGCTTCGATTGAGACGACTTGACGGCAGTCTTACCACCATCGGACGAACTCTGTGTATCTGTCAGGTCGTATATCTTGGTACCATTCGACGATGCAGACGAAGGCGAAGTCTTCATTGGGACACTGTTTGCCATACTGAACGCAGGATTGATGGGTGGAGTGGATTTGCGTGCCACCTGGGAAACTGTTGTACCAGGCAAATTGCTCGAACTACCTGGCCCAACCTTAGTCGGTGGCGTACGACGATCTGGCTTGGATCCGTTATTCGCAAGAGGTAGTGAATGCTTCATCTCCGGTACCGGGACATCAGGCAGTGCCCGAATCTCGATGAAATTATTCTTCAACTGCTTGTTCACATTCTTAATACGTGCCGCATCGTCCTCTTCCGTCGCTAGTGTGACCGACAGTCCGTCCGGTATGCCCGAGGGGAATTTATCCAGCGGATTCGGCGGGCTGGACAGCAACGCTTGTTTCTCCACCGGCTGCAGCTTCTTCTCTTCCGCATCGGGACTGAGCGATGATGCTGGCCGTTTGTTCGTGGTGGTTGAGATGGTAATGCTGGTGGAAGGAGCCAACTGTTCTTTCGCCTGCGGTGGAGATGGTGACGACGCTGGGATAGTAATGGTAGCAGATGGTGGTGACGTACTACCACCATTCGACTTTCGATCGTTCAGCATGTTCTGCAGATGACTGTTGTACGCAAGCGGATTGGCGTACTTGAACTGCTTTGGAGAGAAATTTAGATTCGGATTGTACTGGGGAGAGTCTGGCGAATAGCTGGGCGAGTTAGACGAGTACGATGGAATCGGTGTTCTGGAACCAGCAGCAGCCGCCTTACTGTTCAACAGTGCGTAATTCAAGTAGTTTAGTGGCCGTCCCTTGGCTCCCTGTCCTGGAGCACCTGCTGTCGAAGAACTACCAGAAGTCTTCGTCGAAGAAGTAACCGAGAGCGTTGTGTTCGTCTTTGGTGTGACCTTATTGGGGACTGCGAAGCTAGTGGTGTCCAACGCTTTAGCAGCTACAGTGGGAGACTGTTCTACCGATGTCGGAGGTCCATAGATCTTGACGTTTTTCTTCAGATCTTCCGGTCGAAGTTTGCTGATTTCGGTGTCACGCGGAATAGAGGGACTTTGTTGAACAGGAGGTAGGATGTTAATCCATGGGTTGCTTTGGGCACGTTTCAGTTCCAGCGGCTTTTGAACCTTGCTTGCCCCGGTAGCGACACTATGAGTGGTTGCATTGGAGGTAACAGGATTGGCACCATTGCCGAGCTGCTGAGAAACGCCATTCGAAGTCGGCAGCTTGGTTGGGGTCGTTGGCTTCCGTACAGGCCCTAAAGGTGCAGATTGTGAAGATGGCGGCTTCGGCGTCGTTGTTGTTGTCGTTCCCTTCACCGGTGTACTTGCCGACGACGGTCGGGTAGGCGGTAGCACTGGTTTCTGAGCAATCGGAGCAGGCAGTACCTGCTGCGAAGGCTTTACTGCGGGAATGTTGTTGGCTGATACGATTGGCGGAGGAGGAGGTGGTGTCTTGAAGACGAAGGGTCGCGGAGAATCGCGCTTCGGTGGAGGGGTCGTTTGTGAGTCTGGCCGCACCGGGGCAGGTAGAAGCGGTGGCGAGAGCTGGCGCGATGAAGTGACCGATGAAGGAGCCACCGGTGGAACCTTTGGCTTAAGAAAAATCGGTGGTACGATATGTTCCGAGGGTGAGCGAATGTTTTCCGCCACCGTTTTCTCGACGATTGCCTTCATTTCGTCGTCGGATAGCTTGGGCTTCTTGGAGCTGGATCGGGTTGCACCACCAGCCGTATCCTTTGCCTTACGTTTTGCTTGCGTAGTGTTACCATTGGATGTGGTTGTCGTGTTTGCTGTCGTAGCTGTACTGGCGGCAGCGGTAGGAGAACCACTAGACGTAGGAGATTTCTTCGCCGACGATACGTTTTCCACTGGCGAGGATGAAGTGCTACTAGCATTCTTAGTTGGCGAGGAAGATTGATCCGTCTTGATGGGTGTCAGATTGAACGAGTTCAGGAACTGTGACTTCTCATCCTCGAACTTTTGCTTCGATTGCGGTGGAGTCGGTGGGGATGGCGGTAGCGGAGGCGGGGACGGTGTCATGCTTTTATCTGTTTTTCTTGGCACGCCAAACTTCAGTGTCGATGTCGCCATGTCCGGGCTGCGCTGATCAATCTTCAACACAATCGGATGATGATGTTTGCTGTCCTCTGGACTGCTGTTATTGCTTCCACTGCTACTGCTCCCACTCTTCGGAGACTTTATCTTCAACTTGCGGTACGATGAAGACGAACCCGAACCATTCTTGGAAGAATGCAATCGCTTTGAATCTCGCTCCGACTCGTGCAGCCCCTGGGAAATGTTCGAGCTCAGCTCAACCTTGTACGGGACGATCGCCAGCTGCTGCTTCTTGGCGCTCTTGCCCTCGCGCTTGCTGCTCATCAGACCCATGTCCTTGATCTTCTCGATCTTAATCTTGAGCTCACGGGAGTTTTCTTCCATCTGCTGTAACGTCGCAAGCGCGTCCGTCCGCTTGCGCTTTGTTTTCTCCGATTTGTGTGACTTCGAACCCTCGACGGAGGCTCCGGGTGACGAATAGGTATTGCCCACCGATTCATCCGGTTGTGGACTTTGAAGGAAACTTACGTACTTGTTTTTATTGAGTCCGATTTTCAGTTTGATCGATTCGTTCTTTCGTGCTGGCGTTGGTGTTGCCGGAGATCCAGCAGTTGGTGGGATCGTTTGGGATGCTGGATGATTCACCGTTGCTTTGGATGACTCCTCCACAGCTTTGGAGTTGTTTTCCGAACGACGATGATGATTGTCACTGCTACAGCTGCTACTAGTGCTGTGGTCACTCTCGTTTGCCGTCACCTCCGACACTAACTGTGCGAGATGCACATTCTCCTTGTCGTCCTCGTCGTCTACTGCCGTCGTTCGTTGTTTGCCGGCGCTGACCAGACTGGGCGAACGACGCAGCGGTACCTCCGGTAGTTCCACCGGATTCGATTCGGTCGTACGAATACGATAGTAATACTTCATGGGAGCGTCCTATGTGGAAGAAACAACAACAAACAAAACCCCATTGAAGCAAATGACGATCGAAACCCATTCACCAAAACAAATCCAAAACAATCGTACAACAAAACTTACCCTCTTCCAGGTATAAATGTAAGCCACATCCATCAGCGTGTAGTAGTCGGGCAGGATGATCGTCTTCACCTTGTACATAATCTCGACGCAAAACTGGCGCTCCGAGATACCGTACTTGTAGATGATGAACTTCTTCAGCAGCCCAATCGAAAAGATGGCCGGACAGAGCAGATACTTTGCCTTCAGCAGCTCCTCATTGTCCTCCGCTAGCTCTCTGTGCAGAAAAAGGGGAAACCAAAACAAGCATGTGTTTGATGAATAAATCCTTCCACTCGGTTAGGTATTCTTAATATAATTGTTGTCGAATTTGTGGACAATTTTCCCTCGTCTTGCAAAACCCTCGTAGTTTGCACTGCTACGTCGAGTCTGGGGACCAGCAGTCCGAGACGCTATTTCTAATTTCCTTCTCCTGCCCTAAAACCCCCTTTAGTTGTAGACGGAGGAAACTGACGATATAAATTATCGTCGGCAATAATTTTCGCGTTTTCCAGACATTCCACACTGCCGGTGAAAATGCTCCAGAATCTTCCGGTCGGAAAGGATGTCTGTGGACTCTCCTTAAAGCAACCAAAACCCCGTGGACAGTTTCGCACGTACAGACCCTCCCCCCTTTGCTGTCGTTCCCACATTCGCTTCATTCCCTCTCGCTCGACGTCTCTAAGTGTAGAGCGTGTGCTGGGTGAGAAAATTTTCGGTAAATGTTCATTCCGGAAGGTTTATCTTGGGGTGGCGCAGCACTCTCCTTTGCTGTCGTGGATGTACAACAGTGGACGGGAAATGGCTGGTGGCGGTGGCTAATAGTTATTGTCGATCCGGAATAGCTGGCTAGTAGTGGGATACTCTCTCCTTCCTTTTGCATCCGGTGCGCCCTCCCCGAACTCTCCCGATCACCGGGAGTGATTCATTGGTATTTACCGAACGTGAAGATGAAACTCAAATTAAGGAAAATACCGTGTTGAAGACACGTCCACGTCTAGGGTCCGTGTGTCTATGCTTGTTCGCTACGTAGGTCGTTGAGGACGCTACCAACAAAGAACAACACCACCATTTTCAAGCGTGTGAACGATTCCATCTTAACCAAAACCCCGTACCGAGAAGGGAGAAACGGGGAAGAATCCGGACCGAATCGAAGGAAAGCTGTGTGAGCTTGCTGATTGCGATGCATCCTTTGCAATGGGGTCGACAGTTCGAATCTTGCTCTAAAATATCGATCTCTCGGGTTGAAGGATGTATTGGGAATAAAAATACGATACACTTCCGAAAATGTTTCCTCCAAGATTGAATCGTCGTTAACCCTCCTGTATCCGTTTTGCTGATCACAGCTCAATGGCGATGTAATCAAAATAATCAAACAATTCAACATGGCCAGACCCGGGGCAGCGTTTTCCTTTCGTTATACTTTTTTTGTCAATTTTGTGTCCAATTTCTTGTTGAGCTTGGCAAAATCGGGAAAGAGAGACAATTGCTCATGAATTATTCGTCTTCTTTATCGCTTCCTAACGGGAGGGACGCCTCGGGATGAATTAAATACACAATTATACGACCGAAAGTGAGACGAGATAAGCTCGAACGTATCCATTTCAGTCGGAGCTCCAAAATTGAGGATCCATTTCTCCCAAAGATTATATTTTAGAGATAATCCCAAAAAAGACGATAAAATCCTAAATTTATACTACAATCTTCGCGAGATAAATCTACCCCGATACACGTAGAAGAATCACTACACACCGTTTCGCAACCAAATGAAATTAACTCCACAAGGATACGAGTCTTGCACAGCGACCGAACTAAGGCCCCGGGTGTATAATGGCACAAAGCACTGAACGTGACACTTGCACCGTACATGGATGGGAGTCCCCTTCTTCTATTGCACAAACACAAAAATTAATGAGATGAAAATTGATTCTCAAGCTGTTTTGACGTTCGCTTCCTCATTTTCTTTTCCACTGAAGGAAAGCGCCCATATCGACGGGCATCCAGAAATGGATGGAAAATCATTAGAGCTGGAGAGAGAGTGAGAGTGACACTTGGTACTTACTTTTCCGCGTACTCCAGCGATAGGGAGATCTTCTCGTTCGGGCTGAAGATGAGATACTCGGTGTCCTCGCCCCGTTGCTCCGGCGTTGCAATGGCGGCCATTTCCGGGTGCACCCGGTAGAAGGCACGCCGCCGGCGCAGCTCATTTTCGTACAGTCCCGGCACCAGCTTGTACACGATCGCCTGCAGCGTTGCATCCGGTCTGGAAAAAAGAGGAAGCAGATAGAAAACACACGGGAATGAGAAACGCATGGCCACAAAAAAAAAAAACAGGGTAAACCGCGGTATGAGGCGGGAGTTAAGGGTGGAGGGTGAGAGGTCATTTTCAATCTCAGCACACCCATTTCTTCACGAGGGTGATGACGCGATGTGCGGTTGACACACGGATGAAGATGATGATGATGATTCGTCGTCTTTTGCTTGGAAGCGTTCTAATAAGAAGCGCACCGTTGGCTGCATTCTTCACCAAACACCTCCGCTTTTCCCGGGATATGTGCATCGAAATGGAACGGAAACGGATTTATACAACAACCTCCCCCAAAAAAACCTCCTAAAGAAACGCGCTGCCGTTGAACGACAACGGTATCCAACCAAAGGGAGATAAATGAGACCACCAGTTTCCCACCGACATGCAACTTCCTCCCACAGAAGCGGGAATGTTCGCTTCGTCACTATTTCGACGAGGCGAGATACGGAAGGAACGAAATTAAGAAGTTTTTCCAACCCATTTTCCCAACCACCTACACACCTCCTTCAACACTAGCCCTTTCCAAGAGAGAAAAAACGAGATAGGGAGACAGGAGAGCGAGCAATTTGACCAAAATCTGACATCCGACATAGAAGACGTGAAGTTGCCGAGGACCAGAGAGACACAGACAAGCCACCACCGTGTGTAAGTGTGTAAGCCTTTCTCGCCGCAAGCAAACAGGAAAGGAAGGAGAGCAAAAAAAAAAAGACACTCAGCAAAGATTGCAGCCGAAAAACCCAAAGAAACTAATTACAGTAGTGGAATAATGAGACTGTGGGGAGCACTAAAAACCATCCTAACGTCAACATCTCTTCTTCAAAGCACTGGAGCGCCACGGAAAGTGTTCCTTTGGTGGTTTTTTTTTTTTTGTGCCCTTTTCACCCTCGAGTGTCTCTGATTGCAATCCGGAGGCGGTCGTGTAGGATAAAAGAAGAGAACGGATAACCGAGGAGGATTGTCTTTACACGCTGCACCCGAAAATTGCACCACATTAAAACAGACCTCATAAAACACGGGTTTCATGTCTCTTCTGCAGCGGCTAACTTTTTGACAAATTAAATATCGCCCCTTCGACGGCAGAAGATAGTTCTGTTCCCTTACTTCCTGGGGAGGCCTGTTCTAGACGGGTTTAACTTCAAAGCATTCGTCGTTTTTTTACAGACGAGCTTTAAGTAGAAAAGTTGATCATTTGCAAGAAGAGTTGGTGAGGGATTCTGGAACGTTACTTGTGAAATAAGATAAGCACAAAATTAGCTTCAGAAATGACTGCTTCATCCAGGTTTAACCATCCAATTATGGACATCTTTTCTAGTACACCGTATGGAGATTAAATAAGAAAAAAAAAACACTAACGAGCATTTGCCGTACAACCCATAAAGATCACTCCAATGTTTGAGTCACCCCAACAAACAACTAACAACCGTGGAGGAGTCGAATGTTCAATTAAAAATGTATCCACGTAACGTCCAAAACGCAATCATACGCATCGCATACAGGGGACTGGTGGAACTCATCCATCATCGGACATTGAGCAACAGCATAACAACCATCTCTCCATATAGAGGACCTCTAGCAGACCATATTCTCCATTCCTCAGGAAGTTTTATGGCTCAGTTCCTGTTCCTAGATGGATTTGCATCCAGAATCCATTCTTTAAGGGGCATTTCTGCCGACTGACATCGATAAGAGTTGCAACGACCTGAGGACACACACCATCCAATGTTGATGACCTCGCGGATTTGTGGAAACGTAGATACACGTTGGACGTTGCCCGGATGGGCGATTTATTCTCGCGTTGGATGAGTGCTCCATTCCGCCGACACATCCGATGAGATGAGACACTGATGGCAACCCAAAACGCTGCAAGGGAAAACTGTTGGTGGTCCCGTAGGCGTATGCACACATACACCGACACCGTTTTCCGAACAAGGGAAAATTTCCCCCAAGGGACACCTTTTATGCTGAGAGATAGCCCACACACTAGAACCGGATGAACCGTGCGCATCACACATTGTTTCGATGTTTCCCATTTGTTTTCCTCGCTACTATTGTCATACTAGACGCGCTTTTTTTAATTTTCATTTCCTCCATAAGGACACACTACTGACATCCACACCGTTCCACACCAACCCCCCGATAGATGGACGATTCCATGGCTCAGCGGAGGTCACATCCAATTATGATCGTGTTCCACACACAAACACACGCGCAAAACCGGTCCAACATTTTTTTTTTTGTGTTGTGCTCACTCACGTCCCAGAAGTGAATGCAATACAAAAAAACACACACAGCCATACTCACACCCCAGAGAGTGGCTGAGATGTGTGTTCGTTCCGGTGGAATTTATGGTCCAACACACAAGAACCGACCAAACACTCGCGACCAACGTCCCCCAGAGTGAAAATGGTCGGAGTCAGCGCTTGCACAGTGCCGCACAGTGATAACAAAGACACTCGCGAACTACGGTGCGCCACGGACTTGGGAGTTTCGTCCAATAAATGGAGGGTGGGAGGGTGGTGCCTTTCTTCAAACCCTTCACGATCCTTTCCATGAGACGTTGTCACCTCGCCGATGGATGTGCTGCTGTTGCTGGTGGTGATAAAACTCCCGTTTTCTTTTCCAGTCACAGC
Source organism: Anopheles culicifacies (assembly GCA_000473375.1). NCBI lineage: Eukaryota > Metazoa > Arthropoda > Insecta > Diptera > Culicidae > Anopheles > Anopheles culicifacies. The sequence continues at coordinate 10,609 of AXCM01010781.1, forward strand.
AGCACATCCAGGGACGCTGGAGATAGGAGTTGGATCCTTTCGGCAGTTAACTATGCAGAGAGGCAAAACTTTCCAACCAAAACCCGCCACGCAAAAGCTAGTGGTCTACAGTCTACGACTATTTGAACCAACCATTCTTTCTCTCTTGTGCTTTACCACTTTATCCAG
>AXCM01010804.1:0-10499 GCA_000473375.1 Anopheles culicifacies
AAGTTACAAGGAAAATTTAGTAGAACGGCAAAAAGGAACAAAAGATTCCCAATTTAGCAGGACCACTTGTGTTTCAAGTTGCTCTTTTATTTTTTTTCCTAAATAATTTAAATAATTTAAAATAATTGATGTCAGTTCAAGACGGCTTATGAGGAAGAATTTAGAAAAACTTTCCCGACGGCTACATTTCCAGTTGTTATAGATTTTGAAAGCGATGACATTTTTAGACATTTTAATCAATAACATAAATTTAATCTTTTGAAGAAATATATAATTTTTGGAGCCTGGACAAATAACGTTTGGAATGAGTTTTCAAGATCTAGACAGTGTCTATAAAGAGTTTGGAATTTTATTAAACTATCAGATAACAGTTAAGACATAAAAAAATTCAAAAGATATTCTATACACCAATGAATAGCGACTCGATTAAATAAATATAAAAAAATCTCTACAGATTTACAAATATTGCAATAGAGGAAGAGGAGTTATTGAAGTTATTGAAAATATTTTTTTACAAGAATATAATATGACGAGGTTTTGTAGCTTTACTGAAAAAAATCGAAGTCCATATGAGAAAAACCCGTCAATTTTTAAAACTGCGGTATCTTCGAATAAATATATACATGATACAGTACATCATACAATCGTTTGAATACCGAAAAAACTTAATAAAACAATAAAGCAGAAGAGAAACATAGATCTCCATAAAAAATGCATAATAATTTAATTATTTATTATTCTTTAAAATGAGATTTTAGCATCAAAATATTGAAGTAAAACGTCATAGCAGTTTAAAGATGGAAAAAATTTCTTAGGACACCTAGAAAGTCCACTGAAAAAATAAAGTACTGAAGTTTATGTAGCATAATCTACATTCTATCATATTTGTACAAATAAGTGTATTCACGCGTGTCGCGTAGCTCGGAAAAACACTGTAATCCCTTTCCGTTCCCACGGCTTTTCCACTCCCCTCCCATTCCCCCCACCCATCGGTTTGCACTTACCAGCAATGATACGCAGCGCTTCGGCCGGTGCACCGGATGCCTTGATGATGTCCTCCAGCTGTACGCGCCGCTTCCGCTCACCGTCCATCCGTTCCTGTATCTGGATGCGCAATCGGCGCTCCTTCTTAAAACGCTTTTGGTACAGTGCTGCGAAACAGGAAAGGATACGGAAAGGATGATACGGTATGGTGGATAAAATGATTCAACTCCCCAAAAACAGAGCACGGCTACAATTTGAATAACTTTTTTCCCCGCTCGGATCGGGAATTGTGTGATTTATGATGCTAAATCGTTGACGAATTTCATCAATCATTTTTTGGAAGACAAAGATGGACCAAAAAAAAAGCTCGCGAGATAACAGAAGATGGTGGTAAAACAAAAAAACAAGCTGCATTCGGTTCTTGAAATTTCGGCGAAGCAATTAAACCACTCAGACATTCGAACGATATAATCTGGAACGGTGGTACCCCATGTTCGTTCCGTTTTTTTCGGAAAAAGGAGCTATATCGCGCAATGTTGCAACGGATTGAGCATCATAAACACACCACACCGGTTAGCTGCCAGTTACCCCTTTACCTCGTAATCGCTTTTCATCGGCCAACTGACGCTCGAACGAATCCTTCACTTCGCGCTCTCTGATTACGTCCATCTTCAGCTCCGCTGCAGCATCACACCGATAAGTGTTGTAACCGAATTGGAAAAAGGAAACAAGAAAATACATATAAATGTATCAGGCGGCGGCGAACAAATTGTGGGGAGGGAAATATAATTAAAACTCATCATAACTGTCTCCTGGCGAGGTTACACAAGGGGGGTTTTTCAGAAAAACCTTCCCAAGAATGTCCAACCAGCCTCGATCGATCGCCGATCGATGAATCCGATCTGAGTGGTGCTGTCGGTCAAAATGTAGTTTTTTTTCCCCCTTTTTGGTTCCCTCCTAAATCAAATTCTCACTAATCGGAATCATATCGATCAACAAAACGGCACCGGCAAATACACTCCCAGCTAAAACTTCCAATTTCGCGTCTGCTCGCTGGCGCTGGAGAACCGCAAAGCATAATCGAAAAACTGTACGCTGCTGCACGGAAAATGATAGGTTAATTCGCATAAACATTGCTTTTTACGATAAAACAACTGACAAAGATCATTATTAGTGAATCAGATTGGGTCATCCCGGCCTTCTCATCCTTCTCCTCCTCCTCCTCCTCGGGTCCTGCGGGCTGTCGCGGCCATTCGCGAAATGCATTTTCAAGATCTCCAAGATTCACCCGAAAGCGAATAAAAATAATAAATTGATGTATTTCCAAAAAACGACCACTTATGCTCACACCGCACATTTGCCCGGTGAAGGAATGCATCATCTATTCCTGTAAAACCCTTCCCCACTGGGACGCTGGGTGATGTCGTCCGGAGACGTACGGCAAAAGAAAGACGCATAATAAACACAGAAAGTGGAATTGAAATCAAACATGTGAAGGCAGTCGATCTCTGGTGGCTGGCTGTGGTTTTTTTTTTCTCCCCCTTTGAGTGAGTAGAATTTTTCGCCCCGCGAGCACTGCTCTCGATCGGGCATCAAGGGAAGGGAGAGGAAGAAAAAAAAACGAACGGACATAAGACATCCTTAGACCCTCACCCAAACAAACGAGCCTCCCAGAAAAAAAAGCAAAGGCGCAAAATCGATAACAATTATCTTTAATTATGGACCTATAAAGTGAAATCGTTTATATACATTCATATTAAGGCATGGGGCAGCATGAATTGTTGATCGATTGGTTGAACGGTGGAAAAAGAAAACAAAACAAAACCCTCCGAAAGAAGGAAGGAAAAAGGAAAACGATACCCCCACCGTACCCTGTGTGTGTGTGGAAGTAGTATGAATTTTGAATATTAAGCTCTCTACACACCACCCCAGGTCTCGTGAGGGGATTCTTCCGAAATTCTTCAGCAACACTCGATCCCATTTGTTCGGCCAACGCCACTAAGCTCGAGGTAGAGATTTATCTCGATCGTCCGCCGGTCCATCCCATCGATTCCAAATTCGGCAAACGATCGATCGATGGACGGATGGATCACTTGTCGCATTCATGCTCACGAGTAATACGATTTTGACAAAATTACCTTTTTCGTAGGACGTCTGTCGCTCCTGCTGTCTGGCATTATCGGCCGCCACCTTTAGCAGCCCTTGGATGTTCCGCAGTAGCGTCTCGGTGGATGATATGTTCGGATCCTGGCCGGTCGGTACAGCGCCAACAGCAACGCTCGCTGCCAGGCTGGAATAATTCAACGCTTGCTGCCGGTGGGCCTCGATCTCGGGCGGTATCGGCAGGACGGCAGGTACCGGCGAATGCATATCCCGCTCACAGTCACTGATGTCTGCAAATATTCGGACGACGACAGGCCGACGCACATAAAGAGCGAGAGTTGTAGTAAGTGCGTTGCCAGCCGCCACGAGTACGACCTACCTTCGTCCTTATCGTTCGGCTCTTCCGTATCGGATATGTTCGCCTCACTCATATTCTCGTCCTCCTCGTGCACGGACGGTTCCGGTGAGATCGGGTTGCTTCGTTCACTTTGGGGTCTGCTGCTGCTACCACCGCCACCGCCCGCTGCTCCACCACCGCTAGCGCCACCATGATGTCCATCGCCGACGCCCGATTTCGACAGGTTCAGTGCCGGACTCTGCCCATTCGGCGAGTCTGTGAGCGGTGGACCTGCGGGTGCGGATCGGAAAATCGCAATGACAGAAAAAGGTACTCACTCGCGGTACACGTGGCAATCTTGACTTCTCACTTACCACTGCCCTGGGAGCTCAGATCGCGCGGTTTGTGGTCAACGTTCGGTGTCCTGTCTTCACCCCGTTCCTCCCGTAGTCTGCATGCAACAAAGACGTAAAGAGAAGCCACATATGTAGAAACGCAAATTTAAACCACACCACTCTCTCCTTCTCTCTCTCTCGCACTATCTTCCTTTTTGTCTTGTCTGCCTGTGTCTTCGACTCTTCGCTATACGATCGATTTGTAACAACCGAAGACAACTGAGGCATGAGTAAAACATTTAACATTGTTTATTTTCAACGCACTCCCCCCAACACCACGATCAATTACCGTCCCCCCAACAACTACTGGGTTGCACTCCACCATACACTCACCTTTCCAGATGCTTCACAATATCCTCGTAGGCAGCTCTGCAATTTTCCCAAATGCCCGTGTGATGCGACCTGCGAATAAGCAACTGACTGGGTTCATGGGCTTTCGAGGATAGACACGACACAACACACCTTGCGATCGCCTCCATGCCGGGGATGTTCTGCCCCTTGATGATCGACCCGTCCGGTCGCTGGATGCCGTGCGGGTTGACGCCGGGACTCATCAGCGGGTGACCACCGGCCGACGGGTGCGGATTCATCTGCATGAACGGTATGTGGTTCAGGTGCGTCGGCGGCGCATTGTAACCGTTCGCGAGCAGCGGTGATTTATCCAGCCGGGGCAAATCTAAACAGCCGGGGAGGAAGATTTTGGGGAGGTGGGAGTTAATTGCCTATTGCCATTTGTCGTTGCCATCTTGAGTGGAAGAATAAAACCCCTAAAAGTGCTTGTTAACCTACACCGCTGATCGCGCATGAAACTGAAAGCATTAAACAGTTCTGGCATTTGAGCGAACTATTCTTGCAAATCGTTCGCGAATCGGCAAATTCTTTCATTTATTGATACCCTGTTGTCCATCATTCGCTCCTCACTGTCCTCCTCCTAAGGCATGCCTCCACCACCCGAACGCTTCGATCGGGACGATGATGGAGCTTTTCATGTATAATCATTTTAAACGTTTCCAGCTGTTATTTATTATTATGTATTCCTTTTGCTGCTGCATCTGCAATCGAGCAGTTTTTTGTGTTGTTGCCGTTTTTGTTTTTCCTTATCGCTCGTTGTGTGCACATTGTGTGCGCGGCTCTCTATGCTATAAATGCCCTTTCTTTCACTCTCCACTCCTTCGGCGCGCTCTCTCTAATGTTTTTCCCCAGTCGTTTTTGCAGTACGGCCAGCAGAGGCCAAGTTGTTGCCAGCGCGCCGTTTCTCGGATCCGTATGAGTCTCGGCTGGAATGCGTCTGACTGCGGTGGCCGCCACAAGAAACACCCGTAAATCTATTAACATAAATATTTTTCATCGGCTAAAATAATAGGTGATATGTTGCACGCTCGCAAGCGTCTGAACAATTATTAGCGATTGGTTCACATTTTTTTTACACTCGTGTTTTTTTTTCGACTTTTGGAGAGCGGAGGGAAATTTGCACCGTAAGGAACAGCGCTCGCACACAAAAATGCGATACATAGACACACATTTTTTGATTATGCAAATTATAAGTATGCCAAGCATGAATAAAATATGCGTAGTGCAGGTTGAGAGGCGTTTAGCAACACTCTGCGCATATGTCACGTGATACAGGTTGACTGGCCGTCTGGTAAGATTACTGCTAGCTGGTAAGGCAGCTAGGGCACCTTATTATGTGGACTGATGAAACTTCGGAATAATGGATGGTTATTATCGAAATACCATCCCGGTATCGAGATATAAACAATGTTGTCTACACTACTATCACAGCATAGCTTTAAAGCGGGTCTAAGAGGATCCTGGGATTTTCATACGAGGTGCAAGTTATAATTTATGCATCACAAATCATGAACAAGCGTACAGAATGTAATAAAAGTTTTGTTTTAATCTTCCAAAACAAAATAACAACTCGTTAGCCTTAACCACTCGTTGGACGATTCTGGGGAACAGATTAAGCCTCAGAACATGTGAGATACTAGCTTTGGATTTTAGAAAATATTATTTTTCTTCTTTTCTCCTGTTTGGAGTTGAGTATTCTTTTACTTTTGCACATATTTTTGAGCGAATAACATTAATTTTTATAACCTGTTGTTTATTTGATACTAATGAAGCGAAGAAGGACTCACTAATGTGAGTTAACTCAGAGTGATAAATATAAAACTCATGTGTTCTTCTTAGTTAAAGTCGCCCAAACAATTATAAATATGTTTAAGATAAAATCAAAGTTTGAGCCTATTTTTTCGTTATAAATAAATTTTTATAAAACTTTTATAATAATTTAAAAAATTGATTGATTAAGTTGAAGGACTCAGTTGATTCAAAGAGCCATCCGTCATGAGTTTAAAAACACAATTTCGTGAGTTTCACATTAACACCTCATCCTCGATTTAAATCTCTGTGAACGAATTAAATCGCAAATGCGTTAAAACTCAACTACTACTCACTAATAAGATTGATTCACTCATTCTTTTTCACTACGTAGCGCAGTTGATCTAAAGATTAATCACTCATGAGTTAGAATGACAAATTCGTGAGTTGTTTTACTCATTCTCGATCAAAGTCTCAATGAGTTAATTCAACTATGTGAGTTACACTCCAATGAATTGGAACTCTCATTACACTCACTTATAACAAACATTCACTCACTCTTTTTCATTTAATAGCACAAACACTAATGTAAATTGGTATAAAATGAGACACAAATTTTCATCTTTAAGTAAAATGCAAAGCGATTCTTTTAACTGTTTAAGGATAAGAATTTTATATTTTTATCAAATTTATAAATTCACTCTTAAAATGGTGTATGAAAATCATTTTAAATACATATGTAATTATTTTTTCGTAAAAATCCCTTTCTTGTGGACACTATTTTAGAATCAAAAGATTTGATAAAAGGATAGAAGGAATCTTTAATTTTGCCTGCTTTCAAATGAAAATAATCAAATCCTAGCTAACAATATTATTTATTAACTGATTTACCTATTTTATAAACAATAAAGTATTTGAGGCATTATAATGCATATAAAAGAGATATTAAAAACGGCCCACCCATTGTTCAAACGCTTAATCTCAATCTTACCACTGAGGTGTCCATTCTCGTACACAAACTCGCCGTTGTCTAGCCTATGCTTCTTCAGCTGCGGATGGTGCGGCATGTGCGACGTTGGCATGGAAAGTCCTACAGGGCCTCGCTTCGGCGGTCTGCCGGGCCTGGAACTGTGCGATAGCAGAGAGTTACTGGAGTTAAGACTGGGAGATGGTTAGTATTACATTAGACTCATATTGCAATTATGTGGTGTAATGCATCAAATACGCCTAGTAGCCTGTGAGTAGCACGTGGACAAGGAAGATTCTTTCTGAAAGTATTTCGCCCGCTCAATGAAACAATGAAAAGTAAAATGGCTCTCCTAATATATACCGATAGCGTACCGCATCTGTCTCGTTTGCGATTGTCTTGAGATTTTTGAAAGATTCCAAACACTGCCCTACCGCTCCTATTCAATTCCAGAAGATGATAAGTTTAAATTAAAAAAAAAAAAACAACACAAAGGAACTAAAACACAGAAAAGATGGTCCTACACCGTTGCGTATCCCGCGTGAGCATTCGTGAAGCGTGCATTAACAACTTTTGCTAAAATACCACTACTGACGATTTATGATTTCCAAGAACGTAGAAAAAAAAGGTAAAATAACGGCAAGCATGGGGAACGCAAACCCCCCGTCCCCGCTCCGATGGAGGTACCGAAATGGTACGAGTTCGCGGTACGATGGCCGCGAAGAAGCATTGCAAGTACTTGTAATTGTAGGTTGAAAATTGATTTATGCATTTTATTATCTTTATTTTTATTATGCGATTGCCCTCTGCTGTCGGATTCTTCCTGCCTCCCGAAAACCCGAAGCATAAGCTTCATCCAAGAACACGGGGGAAAACCATTTGTAACTTATCGCATTGCCGCGATACCAGCACGGTGCCGGGCGGGCTGTGATTTATATAGAGGTAAAGTAAAATAATAATTATATTTTCTACAAATTAATTTTCAACCATAAATTTTCCATTAGATCCATACCCGTACGATCCTTCGACTTCCGTTCCGAACGCCATAGTCGTTGGATATCTCTCGGATAAGTTTCATCTGTAACCATCGCTCCAAAAAGATGGGAGCTAGTGCTGTTTGTAGGTATTCGCTTCGGAACTCAAACTAATGACAGCTTCCGTCGATACGATTCGCTGATTTTACTCAAGATTGTTGTGACGTTAAGAGTCTGCGATAAGCGCACTGTATCCCCCGGACGAGGTCAAACTCCTCGCGAAACGGAATGGATGATTCATTTGTGGATAAATTCCAGCCCAAAACCGTATGCGTAAGTATCGGCACACGTGTATGTGTTCACAACCGCCACGCCGTGCCTTTTTATCCTGTTCCCGTACCACGGAGCATTTTGCAAAGAGCGTGGCGAATTGGTACGCTTGACGAAGTGCATCGTGTTACCGCATTAAGTAACGTAACGTTCATCATCAAACAAAACAAAACAGAAGACGGAAGAAAAAAAAAACATAAACATGAAACAAATGCACCTGTCCCCGTCGCCGTTTCCATGTTTCAATGTGAATGTCACTATCATGTCTAGCTGTCGCAGTTCGCTATCGAACGAAACTCGGGACACGGGGTAAGGCACTATAGCTTATTTGTACTCTACAGCTATATAATTAATGGAATGGCACAATTTTTTGGAAGGCATACCTCTCAGGTGGCTTTATCGACAAGCATCTGAAATTAAAAAAAGAGAGAGAAATCATCCATTCATTGAGTGCAGTTGAAAACACAAACTAGTTAAAAGGGGGGTTTGTTATACAAAGAAGAAAAAACACATACAAGAGTAGATGTGGGGGGGGAGGGGGGCGGAACGGGTGAAGGAGAAGGTGAAACAAACAGAAAAACAATAACACATTCCTACAAACAATCACACCGATACAATAGAGAGAGAGAGAGAGGAAAAAAAACACACAAAGAAACACAGTCACATACTCATACAGTCTGACAGTTAGTAAATACAGCTCACGATCACGATCTTTAGGCGATCGAGTCGACAACACGAATACGAGTTGGAAGGAGGTAGTAGTCGAGTATTAGGATCCCAGATGTCGGAGCGACTCGGTGGCCGAGAAGATAACGACACCGCTCTCTTAAACCGTACGATTGAGGTTCGAATCTCATTCTCGGGTCGCGTTTCCCTGTGCGCAGGACTATTTCTGACTTTATCCTATTGCGAATAATTTCAAGTCACGGAAGTCAGAAATGGCAGGCCAAACAAAGACTCTCCTATTCTAGGTTGTGTAGAGAGAGCTTCCTAACCTTAAAGGACCGATAATGTTTTTGAAACACCTCCTCAATTTCTGAGGCCACTTCTCCTATCTGTGAGTCTCTCTAACCTCCAATGCTATTCCAAGAACTCCACTACTGCTGCTGCTCCATTAAGCGATGAAGTTGCAGCAGCAGCACCACCAAGAGGTGTTAAACCGCAGAAGAAAAAGCGGGAACCGCACTGTGAGGCACTACTCTCTATGGATGCAGCCGCAAAGTTGCGGTTTTCGCCATAGCACAGCAGCAGCAGTAGAAGAAGCGCCAAACGCAGAAGCCTACCGCGCGCGCGATATTTCTCTTCTCCTTATCTGCCGAGATCCGATTACACAACCCCAAATGGATTCTTCCGCGTCCGTGTATCTCGTGTTTGAGCCGACGGGGAACTCTCTCCCCGAAAAACAAAAAAACATTGTTTTACTTCCCGTTTTGTCCCTTTTTCTGACTTCGTCACCCTTGGAACTCTCCCTCCGAACAACGAAAAAAAAAAGGTGCTCGCACCAGCACCACCACCACACAAACGGGCAGGAAAAACAGGTTATGGACAAACTGTTGTTCAACATCAATTCGCAATAAAACACAACTCCGCAACTCGAAGGGAACTCCACCGACGACAACAATGATGACTGCTCGCCGTAATGTTAAACGGTTTCTTTGTCAGGTCCGAGCACCATTCACGAGAACGAGAGGCCGTGATTTTTGCTGCCTCCACCTACTCCATTCCAACTCCCTCGAGCCCCCGGGGGCAGTTAGGATTGGCAAATGCTTTCCTTTCCGTTTCGGTTCGGTTTGTCAGCTCACAATATCATCGTCACCCTTCCGTAGCGTAATAGAATTAGCTTCTAATGCTCCCACACTCTCGCGGGGAAATTTCAAGAGCCAGAGGGATACGCTGGATCTCGCCATCTTTCGATCTGTCCCTCATTACCGTTGCTGTGGTTTGATGCGAGGGTGACGCACTTCACGCAGCACGTAATGTGTCGTACGTACGATTGTTTAACTATTGTTTAGCCCACTTGTTTATCGTCATCGGGTATGAAATCCGAATCCTTTTTTTTTTTTGTCCTGTTTGCTGGAAAAGCATTATCCTTTTATCCTTTTGTGTGCCTTTTGTTTGTCTCTCAAACATTCCAACGTAACATATATAGACGAAAGCTACAGCTATAAAATCCTCGCTGTAACTGAAGGTAATTAATGTGGAAGGTAAGCTTTTCGTGCGTTTCCTTATGCGATGGAGTCGTGTTCCAAGAAGTACTACATGCACCATACATCGCCACTTATGTATGCCAAGACATTTTGACTTATTAC
>AXCM01010822.1:0-12316 GCA_000473375.1 Anopheles culicifacies
ACAATATCGCACCAAGCCGATATTTGTTATAGACAACACTTTCGGAAACACTGATTAATTTTAACGGACTGGAAAGTTTTCATTACGCAACAAGGTTGCTCTGCAACACCGAGCACACACACACACACACCACTGTCCCCGGGGGGGGAGTCGGAGCCTCTCAAACACCTGCAATTAGAAACCACGACAGACCGGTTGTGAACCCCAAAAAGGAGCGACTTTGAAAATTAAACCTACCACGATATTTAAATTTGCTCAAGATATTTACCTTTGTACTTGAAAATCTCATTTCCTCAAAGGATCTCGTACTCGTGACGTTTTCCTTTAATTCCATCGCTCCTTTTAGCTCTCCCTCTCTCTCTTTCTCTCTCTTATTATGTTCTCTTTTTAACCAAGAGCGTACCGGCAAAATGGTTTGTATTAATGCTAATTCTGCTGGTGGTACTCTCGAACCTCGAAACTTCAACGAGGGTTATTGTCCGCCACTCTGCCACCCAGTGCTTGGTACGGGGGGTGGGAGGATATCCCCAGCAAACTGCATCGCACTGCGCATATTGTTCGGGTGACCCTTTTTCGGGCTCAGCCCGTTCGCTTTCCTGTGCTTTCCTCCACCATACCCCACCACCACCACCACCATCAATTAGTCGTGGAGGATTAGGAAAAGAGATTATCTTTTAGGTTCAATTTGTACTATTTCTTCGAAAGCAGAACTTGTGAAAGTTGAGATTAGCCGTCGGGTTTACTCTCCAAGGTGATATTAATGGATGGTAAAGACGGTGGATACGGACCTTCAAACGTGTGGTATACCGTGCAAAGAGGAGGATTTGGACGGTGGAGGACGACGACGACGAGCAAAGTTCGGGATTATCAGGGTAGAGGCCAAATATTCTCTTAAGCGTAGCATAATTTTAAAGTTCCGAAACCGATGGAGTCTTTTCGCCTTTTCATTGCCCCGTGACCCTCTTCCCGCTCTCTCACCCTCCAAACAATCAGGGGTAGTTTCAGCGTAAGAGCAGGGATATAATTATCTCCTGCAAATACTTTGCCCTTACCCGCGTTGAACTCGTTTCGGTGAGCTCGGTGGTGGCGGTTTTCCGTAGTGTTGTTTTTCGGGACTTGCTGCCCATTTTGTGTGTGTGTGTGACCGCCCCCTCTCACACCTCCCCGGTGAGGGTATCGGATTGTTTTTCACTCAAACTGCTATTTGGACACGACCGCGCACCGTTACGTTACATCGTGAAGTGGAAAACAAACTTCTCGAACGACATATCTGGAGAAGAAGGCTTTTTGTCTTTACCGACCGCCTACCCATCAACAGAGGAACAGTGGAATCGAATGGAATTTTACGTGCGGGATCGAGATCATACACTCACCCCACGTACAGCATGTACAGGACCGCGTAATGTTGGGTATTTTCGGAGAATGTTAGCCGTCTAATGGAATTTCTCCATCACACCAAAAACCAAACCTCTGCGCAAAATATGTACCGAGATCGGCAGAGGAAGAACGGTTTCAAATCACAACTTTAAGCCCAAATTGCAAGCAAATGGCCTCCCTGCAAAGATGTTCCGAACTCAAATTATTAGACAATCACAGAGTTACAGCCAAAAAGCCAGAAGCTTTACAAAAATTACAAACTCATCCTCAATAGGGCGCGCGCGTGTCGGAAGGCTTTTGTTGAAGTAAAAGTTTGAATTCAATTTTAGATTTGCCATCGTGATTTCGTTTTCTGCCTCTATTTTTCCACCCTATTTGCACTCGTGGCACCCGGGTGCCGCATTCCGGGGGCATTCCAATGCGCGCCCTCGTCACCACTAGCGACAGACGGACGATCAGCGAGGCAGACACGCATATCCTCTTACCCGCTTCACGCTAACTACTCCATTTTCAATCAGGCTGGAATTTGCCTGATGAATATCTCCCCGAAAATCCAACACATACGCGCGCGAGAGAGGGAAAGAGGGTTAAGGAAAAAAAAGGTATATTCCCAAAAAGCTGCAGATGCACAGCTACGGTCGAACGGTAAGTGGATCTACCGAGAACGAGGGGGATCCTGATGACTTAATCGTATGAACTCGATACCATTGGTTGCCTGTCTGGCTGTCTGCCTGCCTGCATGCGAATCCGACCTTGTTGAGGATGTGAGTAATAACCGGGGTTCTGATGAAACAGCATAAATTATGATGATTTTTCTCTTTCGTCGAGTTTCGTAAGGTAGAACAGTAGGATCGACTGTGGGGTTGTGTGGCGCACCCCCCCTCCCTGTTGGCCATGATGAACGTAAATAACACGTTCGGCGAGAGAGACACAGTAAACCGTACGGAAGCCAAAGGTTGCAGCACACCCCTTTTAAAATAGGTTCAGACACACGACCTCACGGACGACCTGCCTTGCACCGTGGACAGTGTGCCCGGTAATCTAAGCGCCACCATCGGAAACGTACATTATGCAAATCAAATTTTTATATTAGAAACACTATTTTGAAGGACTTCTTGGCCTGCGGACGGAAGCATCCGGATGCCCTGCTGGCGTGTGGTTTTGTCTTACCCTCCACCCCGAACAGGAACTTTGCTGTTCGCGCTTCAATTTCCACTTCCGATTTCCGACGAACAAGCACCAGACCCCGTTTGAAAAATGGAATGCGGTACGGATTTGAATATATGTTGCACGTCTTCATTCGGGGCGAAACATCTAGCAGCGGAAAGATCCAATACTACGCCGGGAGCCGCCGAGAAGACAGGAGCAGGTATTAACAATTTATGAACGGGCTGGGCTTTGCAAAGGGAAAACAGTTCCCAAAATGGCCGCGTCTCGGTACAACGGGGCAAAACGAAAGCCAAACGCCAAACGCTTGTGTAGCGGAAGCGTACTTGGTCGTCATTCGTCCACAAACACACACACACACACACAAAGTGGGACCACCAGCTCAAGCTTTTCGTCTAGTGTGAGGTCCTTTTGCAAGGTTCGCAAGGTTGAGTTCAGCCGGATTTGAAAACCTGACGGACGGAGGGAGTTTTTTTTCCGTACATTGGCACCACTCGGTAGCATCCTCGTATCACCTCTCAAGCGAAAACTTTTTCATACCCCGTCACCTCCCCGATCCTGGTTTCCTGGTAGCTCCTTGCACAGGATTCATCGGCCAGGAAGCTGCAGGAACTCCTAACCTCTGTGAACTTTGTTCCAGAAAATTTCAAGATGAGTGCTGAATCTTAATAGCACCAAAGCAAAAGCGGGGACTCGCATTTCTCTGTTACCGTTATGGCGTCCGTTATTTTTCACGCCTCTCCGCCTTTCACGTCCTCCAGGACCTCAACCACCTTCGTTCGCATGCTCTTCCACCTAGAGAACCCACGGCATTTGAACAGTGCGAAAAGATTCACCATCCGAGACCGGTATGAATGGACCCGCGGGGTACTTGGGTGATGGAGGCGCAAATGCACTAAGGGGTAAGTGCATCCTGCCGCACTTTATTCACACGGCAAAGCACACGCCAGGCTAGTGGTTCGGTTTCCGTCTTCACCGCTTCCTCTCCCAGCCAGTGTTTTACAGTCGGTCCGGTTTTTATTTCACTTCGTGTATTATTTACGAACCATAAATCCGGATTTTGTAGCAATTAAAAAGTTTCATCAAGCGAAAGTTGATGCATCCGATGGGTCGATATTTCTTCTGGGTGTTACGCTGCTGACTTATTTCTGCTTCCTGCCGTCTTGCCCGGGTGTTGCCCGGGCTAACGCGAACCGGCAACACTTGTGCTCTGAGTGCAAGTTTGCTTTCCTTTCTTTAACCTTACCTTTTTGCGCTGTTTGCAACGTGCCCGTAGTATTAACGATACCCCGGGAATGTAGTCATCGGACGGGAATTGAAAATTAACCTCACGCCGTTAATGCAGTTGCAGTATGCTTCATCCCACAAGGCAGATCATGTTGTACGAACCGGTGATGCTCGGCATCTTTTATTCCGCCCATAAAATGTCTATAGCGCTTCGTAATTCGTAAGAAAGTTATATTATTCATTTATTGAGAATAAAGCAACGCGATAAACAGCGTTATGGAATGTGACTCATTGCAGTTGACTGGACAGCATCAAACCTGGGAAGGACCATTTTGTTTGATGATCGTGATCTAGGTATTAATTTGTCTGTGTGCTATGGTCGGAAACTGACGCAGGGGTCATTGTTGTGGGGGTTTTTAAACAGAACTTAACCTCACATATTGGATTGGCAGCATTTTCAAGGGAATTAATACACACGGAGGAGTACGTGGAAAAGTTGAAGGGTTGTAATTAAAAAAGGCTTTTAGAAAAGGAGATAGGCTTTTAGTGAGAAATGACCGATATCCCGTAACTCTTAAAATTACTATGAAAAAAAGTGTCTTAATAAAGAAGCAACATGACATCTCCATTTTCGAATATTTCTATTTACGATAAAATGACGAACGTTTGAAGTTGAAGAAGCGACTATGAATTTATCTTAAAACATTTTAAAGTTTGAAACTGACTAAATTGCTTCAGATTGAATTTTCTCTTAGGACTTAAACTTTGTTAATTGTCAGTTTTTCCATTAGAACCCTTTTACCAGATACTTCCCCGAAGGCTATTGGACGAGTATGAAACACTGATAGAAGACCCTTAAGCCTACGCTCCGTCCTCAGTTAGTTAGGCTGAATTTTAACTTGGTTGATGCAATGTGGTCTAATGTCTTGAAGTAAATCTCAATTGTATACATTTTTCATTTGGAGAACTGAGTGGTGGTGAAGTTCCAACTTTAATTCGTGTAACTCTAAGCACTCTAAGCATCAAGTACAATTCCCAATTCGATTCATCATACTGGAATATGACCCAAATTCAATAGTGCCCTATTCCCTAAACCATGTACAAGTCAATCATATTTATGTAGTGTAAGGTGTTTGGTGTAGTGTACGAGTCTTGTTTGTCCTAGAATCTCTATTTTGGGCGCTGGATAGCTTATATTGTTGAAGCATCCAGTTCTCCACCGCTTGGGATCTTCACCAGATTTGCAATGCACAATTCCACAGGCGATTTGTCCTCCGAGTTACGAGGAGAGATGTCTACTAAATGGTCTGCTATCTTTAGAAGTTCACCAAAGCTATGCGCAATCCTCCTTTATTGCAGTTGTCTTCTTGAACGCCTTTAGCGCTTCTATTCCCCCATATATTCCTTCCGCTTCCAGTGTTATTTCATACCTCCTTGTCGCATAGGGATCCGCTACTTTACGCTATCCGTACGTTTAATACCTCGTTTCATGTATTTAATTACCATCCCTCGTTATCCTCCTTCCGTTTCAGGTTTATTTTCCACCTCGATACACAATCTCCCTTGTTCCTTCCTGGATTGGGCAGATTAGGCTAGATTAAGTATTTAGCATGTAACCGATATTTTGTTAAGCCGTAAGGCAAATAGTAAATAAAAATACTCCCTCCACTTCTATGGCACTACAACCTCGTGAGATCTTGGCCGGCCCTTGGCTGGGAAGACTACGTATATAGTAGTGTTTATTAAATAAATATAAATTATTCTATAAATTAAATACTATCAAACCGGACGAAATAACTAAAGTCCATCATGTCTAAAGCGAATGCTTAAGGCAATGAGCCTCTTCATTACCAAATTAACAGCTTTACAACTTACAAATTAAGAAAGATTTTAACATTTCAAAATAGAGATAGTTTTTTAAATAAAAATAAATAATTTTATAAACAAAATACAATTAAAACCGCATGCACTTACTAGAGCATAAAATTGCTCACCAAAGCTTAAATGATACTTTAATATCCGCCAAAATACGTCAGAAATGCATGGGAAAGATGTTTTCGAAAAAAAAACTTCCTAAAGATGCATAGATATAACATCTATTTAAACATATTCCAGATTAATTCAAAAATAAATTAGTAAATTCTGTTATTTTACGAACTCACCTGATAAAACAAACCTATTTCTAACCGGAAAATAATTTAAAAACCGAAACAACCGCTTAAAACACCAACATAAAAAAAAAGCAAAGTAAACAACCAAAGCGGAATATCGTTTATATCTCGAACATTATCATCATAACACACTCAGAACATTGTTTCTCTATTGTGAGCGATAGCAAAAAATAAGCTGACAAACGAATGAAGCTACACCACAGGTTGGTACATGGACGTTAGTGTTTAGGACTGAAAATTGAACAATATCGCACCACAGCGTTGGCCCGGTGCAAGAAATAATAAAAACGCACACCAAATAATGCTTGAAATCTCTATAAGCCTAATCAAATAACACCATCCGGGATAAATGATTACTAAAGCATTTGCACAGCATCGAACAACAAGCGCTCTATTTTGCAGGGGAAAGTGGAGCGTGAGAGCTGCTCACGGTTCAAAAACGGTTCTATCGATTTGAACAGCTCCCACACACCGTTTAACGCCAAGGCAGCCGACTTCATTTTTGGGTTGCCAATCCTATTAAGGATCAATGCCTTTTTTTTGTTTCCATTCTGCCCCATCTACTGACCCGACAATCTGCTGGCTAGATAAAGCGTGAAAAACAATGTTACCGTAACAAGGATTGTCGTCGAAGTAACGAAAGTCCAAAACTTACCATGTACTTCTTGTACACACACACACACACACACACACACACACTCCCCGGTAAGAAGAAATGAAGCATGCAAATAAGAAAGAGAGACCGAGAACGACAAAGTAAGCTAAACATTGGTTCTTTATATGCAAATAAAATCGATAAAAATTCTAACCCCGGCATTACGATGAGCACCTGAAAGCCACCCCTGGGATTAAGGAAATAAAATGTAAGAAGATAATATACCGCAAAATTGAAAGTTATAGGCCGTGCCGGTGTCGGTACCAGCGAGCACACCGGGTTACAGCACGAAACACGATCGCAATACTAAATAACCACCTACTTTACGCGCCACAGGTTACGGGGGGGGGGGGGGGGGGGGAGGGGCGGCCCATAATCCCCTAACAAGTGAGTTGTGTCGTAGCGAAATTGGAAGGAAATCCCTTTCCCGGGACAAAAACTTTCCATGTCGTTTTCAATACAGTATACAATCACACAATCTTTCCCATTCCTTTTTTTTCTTCTTTTCGTCACATGTCGCTCCGGAGACGGTGAGGTTGTCTTCTGCTTCCTATCGACATTGCGACAAACCGACCAACCTGAAGGGCCTGACGATTGCTGGCGGGTTCAAGCCCGATAACTACCTCCGGTGAGCTGTTCCGTTCCGGTCGACTAAGGACCAACCCGAGGAGGGTTCCGAGCACCTGTCGAAAGCACCCTCTGTCTCTCTGTCTGTGTGTGTGTGTTCGGAAATCAATTGACTAGCACACACAAACAAACCATGATCATCTCCCACCCAGTCATCCAGGTCTCCCTTCCTATTCAACACAAAATCGTTAACAGTTTGCAGCTTCCCTTCACTCCTCTGTATGTCAACCGTGTCCTTAAGCTCCCGCATTGATTGAGACAGAACGGCCGGTGGAGGGAGAAAAAAACACCGGAAAAAAGAAGAATCATCACTTAAGCTCCAACCGTCCAACATCCTTTCAGCGGAGGTCCTTTACCAAGCATCGGTAAGTTATACCCGCCGGAAAACTAAATGATGACTCAGTGTACACTGTCAATCCCCCGGCTCCGGAATAAGATCTATCAGATTTTTGCATGCTCGTTTCCGAGATCTGAGCATCTCGTTGGTCGACAAAAAACCAAATCTATAATCAATTGAACCAACACAAGCTGAAAACTTTATCCGGGCCTTCAAAAAGCATCCCTCGCCCCCAATCATCTTGTGTCCAGCCGTTTACTCCGGACAGTGCGGCCCAGTAGCCCAGTGTTGCTCAAATGTTGTCGAAATTCTTCCCAACAAAACTTCGGTGCCATTTAAACGCCGGTGTGGCCGGGGACGGCTGGAGTAAAACGAAAACTGAACCCCAGATTGTGGGCGAGCGTTGGAGGAAGCAAACAGTTTTGGCAAGCATTAATCGGAGGATGGCCCCAAAACTCGAACTCTTACTCGAAGGGCAGCATTTGAGCAATAGCGAAAGCAAAAAAACAAAGCGTCCTTCGAAAGCAGTAGAACGATAGGGGCAACAACAAAAACGTCCTCGGCAAGAGTTCTTTTTTTTTCTCTTCTTCATCGCTTTTCTCCTATCACCCCTCCCACCCACAGCCAAAAAATGGTGGCTGGGAAATTGCTGTACCCACAAAGCCCATGAATAAATTGATACCGTCCCGTCCCGTCAGAGGTGGTTGATGTGTTGCCATGGCGAAAGCATGGCACACTGTTTAATTGATTTTCTCCTACACACTTTTCGGGGCCGGGAATGTGTGTGAGTGGTTTGGCTGGATGTGCGTGTTGGTGGTCGTTGCGTATACGCACGCGGCATGCTGCGTTCCTTTCGGATGGTGCTGAATGATCGACCGATCAGCCCCAGAGCAGGCAGGCCCGCTCTGCAGTCAAAACCGAGCGAATTAATCAGAGTGATACAAACTGAATTAATCACAACGGTTCCGACCAGCAGTTCCGACAAACAGCACACGGTACGAAAAGTTTAGACCAGTTTGTGGAGTAAGGGGGGAGGCGCTGATACTTTTAAAAGCGAAAGGAAAGTTGATGTAAAAATGGAACCAACAATTAAAACACAAAAAAAACAACAATTGTGACGGGGCGAAACGGTGAGTGGCATTGGTAATCCTAATTGGGTGCCGTTTGAAGTAAGGAGCAGAAATTTTAATTACATAATCCTTGGTCGGTCCGCTTCCATTAGCTGGATTTCTACCACCCACTCCTGCCCACGTTCATCGGGGGGGGCTTCCGGTGGACTCATCGATGGGTAAAATCTTTCAACCGTGAACGTGCCGTGGGACCGTGTGTGCGGTTGTCGCGCGGTGGTGCAAAATTAAAAAGAAGCCATGTGAAACAAACGCATCTCGCACGCTGGCCCACATCCATTACACGCCAAAACGCCGAGGTCAACGGTGTTGATGGATCCGATTTGCTTTGCGCGAATGAAGTTTGGGTGGAGGATGGCGTTTTTTTTCGGGGCAACAGTACAGTCATTACCAAAGCTATACGTGCAATTCGTTCCAGAGAAACCATACTTTTGCGTGGCTGTAATTGTAAAAATACTGTTTATTTCAACTATTTGTTAACTTCAAATATTTAAATAATTGAAAAAATAATGTTTGCTTGTTCGTAAGGCTAGTAGCTCACGAAAATCAAATCATTTTCCATATTTTCCCCTCCAGTATTAGAGAAATTGGAAAAGTAGTTTCAATTTACGTATACCGAAGACTTTTAATCAAAAAGCAAAAATAAAACAATCGCAACTTAGGGAAACAAGTTTCGAAATTCACAGGGAATCAGGAGGGTAATTTACACAAATTTATATACAAAAAAGGATCAGTGAGCGAAACTTGTGATCCGAAGCGATCCAAACGTCCTATGGAAGAAGAATGTGCTATGATTTATAATGGTACGTCCAGGCCCTTACCCCGACACAAGTTTGAAGAGTTCGGAATTATCTGTACTTATTAATTATGTTTTCTCATATAATAACAAAACCCATAACTAACAACTGCAACATGATGTTGCATTGAAAAACGTTTTAAAGAGACCTGCAAGTTCTTAATTGACCAACAATATTGTATCGAAGAAGAGGGACATGACAGGTATCCTTTACATAGTATGCTGAGGAAGTTATCTGGTTATGGTATAAACGAAATTAATAAAATCAGAAAACTCAAACAAAACACCTTCAGTTTGGATGTTATTCCGTAAAAAAGGCTTTAAGATATCTTACAGTAAATGACGAGCAAAAATTTGTCAGTCCTCAGCTACGGGAGAGACGGTCCGCATGAGATTTGAACCCCGGACCGTGGTGTGAAGTCCCGGCGCCGCTACAACACTCCCACAGGGCCGCCTCCATTCTTTACTTATAATTTCCAAATTTAATGAAAATAACTAGAAATAGAGGGCTGTGGGGGAACAATCCTCTTGGACAGGCCAAGTGGAATAAAAGTCTGAAGCCTTCAAGCATCCAGACCTACCACATAGACCAACCAAGTGTCGGATAATACGGCGACGCTGAAGATAATAACTACGCCGATCGCACACCACATGATCGGTCCAAAGTACGCAAGTCACGATAGCCAAAATTGATAATAAGTATAAAAAGAAGAAGACGCTTAAAGTCCCCCTTATTAGTAGTAGCTCACGAATTTTCTCTGTATTTAAACTCGATTTGAAAGCAGTGGAAGGTCAAGCCCCCTACGGCTTGAAGGTAAGGACCCAACGCATAGACCACCATCAGACCATCTGATGACTCGATGGAAATACAACGTTGGAAACCCTCTCATTCGTCGTCCATCGGCTTCCATCCACATTAGAGCCTTCTAGAATCGATATGAAGTTGATGTCCTCAACTTTCATTCTAAATCGGGCTTCTAACAGGCTTGGTCCATTACTTTCAATCTCAGATTAAGTACAATAATTAAATAATTTCTTATTGGATTGCATACCTCAAGAGCCGCGAGCAGAACTCGTGCAAACACTGTAGAATAATATGCAAACTATAAAAAAACGCACACAACGCAGGCACTGCGAGTGACCGCAAACGGATAGCAGGTACCGTAAGATCAATTAAACGCTCGTACATTCAAATCCAATATGAGTGTGTGTGCGTTTAAGAGTGAGAGTGCAGGGCCGCGTTCGGTAAAATTGATTGCGAAAAGGTCCGATTAAAAATTTACGAGCACTCTTAGCGGTTCGGGTTGTAACATGCAAATTGCTTAAATCTCGATCAAAAGCTAATATACTTTCCGGGGTGAAAATGAATTCGCTCACAAACTTCTCTTCCATCATCATCCATCCATTCTGTTTTTTTTTTTGTTTTTGCTTTTGGGGCCGATGAAAAGGGGGGGTGAGCAACAACTGTCACCCTTATAAGCACTCCGCGCGTTCAATGCATCCCAACCACCCAACCCGTTTTTCTAATGGATTCCGTGTACAACACCCACTCCACCCCCTGGAAACATTACCCGACGACGACCCGCCGTGATGGTTTGAAGTTTCGTTTGCGGAAGTTCGTCCTCAGGCCGGTAGGGGGTTTTCCAACTCCATCAGTAAATTAAATTGCTTGCCAACTTACGGTTGACCTCCTGCTATTCCTGACCGTGGAAAAACCGCACTGCATTACATGAGCTTTAGAGTCATCGTCCGCTTAAACCTCGCGCCATTTCCTTTCGTCTAGTCGGGTGGGCGGTGGCGAACTGCAGGAAGCGGCTGTTCGAAACTCGAAAACCCCATTTTTAACACTCACAAAATCACACCGCCACCACTACTAATACTATGTACTACTGTTCGAGTGGACCGTACCGTATGCGATGCGCTTATGTGCTGCGTTGCTGCAGAAATGAATGCCCCAAACTCGATTCCTTCGTGAGAATTTGTCCTGGAGTAGGTTGCCGAGCGCCGGTGGCTACCATTTTGCGGTTTTCGTTTCAATTAATTATTTTAGAACCACTTGTTTCCCGAACCCCTCGCGGCCCATCGTCCTCTGGTGGCTCAGTTACATACCCATTCCCACTAATGTTCTAATGTTTCACATTACCCATTGCAACACTGGACACCGTTGGACGCTACAATAGGACCTGTGCATGCACCAACTCCTTCGGAGCACTTGAGTTTGATGTGAAAGGCGAGACGTTTTCTTCGCTTCTATTATTGGTGCTGCTATCTTAAGTGAAAAGCCCCATAAAGACTAACATTGCGAGTAATATCACGCACGACTCGTCTAAAGCATCTTTCGCTAGATATCTCATTACTGCGCGTGTGTGTGTGCGTATCTGCATCTGCAAACACCTAAAACACCCATCAACGCTATCATCATTATCTCATTGACAGTGGGGAACAAACGGTGTTCCATGCTTTTCGAGTGTACCAGATCGAACGAAAGGCTCGTGAGTTGTTCGATTTCTAACCGACTCACACAAAAACACACAAACACATATGTTGGTATGCCTCCCCTGTATTCCTTTTGCCCAAAATTGGTGAAGTTTTGCTCGCAGTTTAGCAAAGCTCGTTGAACTTCCCCCTTGGGTAGCATTTTATTGTTATCTTATCTGGGAAAGCATTACAATTCGAACTTTTCCATCCGCAAAATCGAGCATTCCCACACACACACACACACACACACACACGGTTTGCGCGTAAGCCAGTGAAATAAGGTTGCCAGTTGGAGCAGTTGAAGTCCCTAAAGGGTCCACAGGGTAGCGCGCTCAAGAAATGGTAAAACGATGG
>AXCM01010830.1:0-10874 GCA_000473375.1 Anopheles culicifacies
ACTAAGAATTCTGTCCTATCGAGCCAGTGCACCTTAGACATTTCCCAGCATAAAAGTCTAAAAATTAACATCAAGCTTTCGAAGAATTCGGTTTAAAATAAGAATACAGGGTTTTACATCTTACTTTAGACTGGCTGCAACCATTTTTTGACGCGCCACAATCGATTACTTGTTAGCGGTTTTATTTTGAAATGCAAGCAATGGACTTCTGATTGCGAGCATTTCATCAGCCCGCTTTTCTGACAGCTTCAAGATCGCATGTTTACAACTCCCCTGTAAAAGATTGACTTTAATTATGAACTGTTGTTTATATGCAAAAATGTTTGTTTTTTAATTATCAGAGACTTTTTTTCTGTAGAATATATCGGATAAATTGTAAGCATTGGGTGTGGTATTTTAAGTGTGACACAAAAATCCTGTAAATTACATGAATGTAACAGATTTGTTTGAAATGTGTAGTGGTGGATCCATGGTGATAAACCACCGCATATATTCTTGCTGATACCTAGCTACAAAATCGGGTTGATGAAATTAAATGCTCTCAATCAGAAGACCATTGCTTGCATTTCAAAATATAAGCCGCGTCAAAAAATCGTTGCAGCCAGTCTAAAGTAAGATGTAAAACCCTGTAAATTGGGCTAAAGACTAACATTACTGAAAGCACGATTGGAAGCATAAGTAAAATGTTGTTTTAGGACAATGTCGTGTACGGCCTTCACTAATATTGTTTTAAAGTACTCTCGAACCTAAAGAGGTTCAACAAGGTGTTTGATGCTTGTTTAACTCATGTTGTATGTTCTGTTAGTATTGCAATGTCTTAATTGTTCTACTATCAGTAAACTCAATATTTCATCTACAAAACAGTATGCAACTCCGATAAGTTTGAAATATTTTAATCGATTTTTCAATGAAAAAGATAGACAGCAAACTATCCTGAACATCCTTCACTTTTAATGGTTTTTATTGCCCACCGGGAAATTGCATAAAACTTCCACAAATGTAATTTTGTTTCTAGCAGCCCAGGTGGCGATCGTACAGAATCATCTCAATGCACGATTGTAATGAATTACCAAAAACTTTCTTGCCAAAATATAATTTTATCCCAACATTTGTTCGTAACGGCGCCGCACCGGACCTAAGCCGCACGTTCGCTCATTTGTCCACCTCGCTCGAGGCTGTAAAATGGTCCAATTGCATTTGCGACACGACTTCTGCTAAACCGAATACGAAATCACCCTTCCTCCAGTTGGTTCCGGGCGCTTTTCACCATTTTCCCTACCCCAAACGAAATACGCCTGGATTGCTGCACGTCCAGCGTACAGTGCGAGAGCGGTTGGAACCAGGGAGAGGTTGGGTGGAATTTGAGAAATGTCAACAAACGGCACCGGGGTTCCTCTTTTTTGGGGGGTGCTTTGTTGGCCTGATTTTCCTAGTTTAAGAACTACCGTAACCTTCTGGGAAAGAGGAAAAATCTTGCCCACAAAAAGAATAAGTCGCATGGTTGTAGGGTTTTGTTGTTATTTTTTCTCTCTCACAATTCCTTTCTTTACTTACACTGGCAAATGTTCGCCTTTTTCTTATGCTTTCCTTCGCATTTGTTGATATTGGTTTCGCCACTTCCCAAAGGCAAGATGCCCAGCCCAGGAAGCCCAGCGGATTGGTCATGCATGTGATGTATTTGATAGGTACGTGTGCTGATTTGCTAAAACCCCGAAAATTCCCAGCCCCGGTATGGAATGACCAACAAGCGTCCGATATTCGGCACCGGCAAGGGGAGGGGGTATGAGGATGTGATGACAAACATATTTTCACTTCGTTATTTTCCCTTCGGGGTGGCAGATTTGTTTTACTATTTTATTTTCCCGTGTGTGAGGTGTGATGTGCTCCAAACGGTTAGATTGGAGTAAAACGGAACTAAACAGCAACAATCCGGATGGGACGCCAAAACAAAACAAAAAAAAAACTGTGGAAACATTTACTCTCACACACACATACACTCTTACACGTGAAACCGTTTAACGTCGATGTTGAACGTTTGCAACGTGGCCGGAATATGTGCCGGAATGGGAAAAAATGGAAAGTGGAAAATGGAAAACTATCTCTCCCCAAAAACCGAGTTCCGTCGGCCACAAAATGGTGCCGACTGTGCGGTTGGGTGGAAATATAAACTGTTTTATTTACCGAAAACATCGCTTTTGGGGGGTGGATGGAAGCAACAACAGAAGCGCTGAGTGAAAAAGAACCAAAAAAGCCCCCAGAAAAGGAACGTCCTGACACTGCACATATTGACTGTTTGGTCCAATGGTAGTGGAATATCTCCCGATCTTCTCCCAATATGTCCAGTTCGGCTGTAGACATGGGGAATTGTGACAGTAAGTTCGATGTTTTTCAGTGCTTCTTCTTGTTTTTGTTTTGTTTTGGCTTTTCAACAGCAGCTCGCCTTTTATTTTGTTTCGGGAGGTTGATTTGCAAAATGGAGATTCTACCACGTTGCCTTAGGGAGTCGGCATCAATGGTTAAGGCGCCTTCTAGTGGAATGCATATCTTGCAGGAAACGACATTGAAGCGATAAACAGACAACAATATTCCGCATATGAATGTGTGCTTTAGCAGGGTTTTAACTGTTATCAGGTTCCGGTTAGTGGAGCGAAGCAAAAAATAAAAAAACAGGCGCAAAACATCGACTAAGCTACTTTCGGAAGTGAACCCTCCAGCAGCAGAAGTGGCTTTCCTGTGGCAGCCTTGGAATCTTCCACTTCGTTAACTATAATCCTTTCGCGTGTTGTACCGTGTTTTTATCTCCCCCCGGTGGGCGGAGGCGTGGGTAGGAAGCAGTGGATGAAGAAACGCAGCGTAAAATCCACGGAATTTCCGACGATACGGTATAACTCCCGTGGTAAAGCTGGTCCTTCGTGCAAACCCTCCCCCGGCTCCCCCCGTCTGCTTTGGAATGTGGTCGTAATGTGTGCGGACGCTCGTGCGGGAAGTTTCACCAGTTCCGGGCGTTGGGCTGGTTTTGAAAACCTTTTTGACCTCTTCGCAAAAACGGGAAATGTGTGTGTGTGTGAGAGAGAGAGGGAGAGAGTAGGCATACAAAGAGGGAGAGAGATGGGCGGACAGGAGGAAGCGAATGTCAACTCTTCAAGTTGCATGTTTTATTCAATCTTGCCTATCAGGAATTTCTGGATTACTCATCCGGCTGACGTGACACTACGAGCTACGGATTGTGGTAAGAGCGAGAGACACAGCGCGAGACGGCATTTGAGAGCGCTCGAGAGCATTCTGACACAGGACACATTTTCTGCAAATGTTTCAGCAACGAGCTTGGGGATGCACGCATTCCACGCACTCTAGGCATTAGGTCTGTCGAAAGCGAAAACGCCACTTTCGCAGGAACCGAAGCCGGTGCGGTGCGTTTTGCGAAACTGCCTGAATAGCTGAGCCCAAAATTCCATCCTTTACTTGGAGTTTAAAAGAAAAACTAAGCCACGTAAAACATAGGAATAACATTAACGAAAGCGTCCACCACGCGGTCGTGCAGTTGGGTTGCATACAAATTGTGCTAGAGTTCAATCGTATCTGAATCCGACCATTATTGGTGTTCGTAATTTAGAATATAAATCAAATTACAATACATTAGCTAGTTTTACTAATTAAATATAAACTGTTACTTCAAACATCAATTTGACTCTAGCCCAATTTGTACACCTGAATGTATGCAATGGCTTGCGATATGTCAAATCATTTCGTGCAGTTTTCTGATACTTAACCTCAATGTTGCTTACGATTTGTAGTACGATACAAAAATGGTGAACGCAACGTGTGAGTGCTTACATGTTTTAGGTATGTCGCCAATTAAGTGGTCCTAAACGATGAACTTCGCGTTTAATTGAAACAAAACATGCCATAATTATACGTATACGGCCGCATCATGGTTGTACGCCCTGCGAGCGGCAAGCCTGCGCTGTTTCTTTCGAGATATGGTTTAGTACAAAAAAAAAACAGAAATAAAACTTTCCCCCGTTTTATAAAGGGACTGGTTTGTTTTTTGCTCGTTTATGAAGCATCTTGAATTCTTTTCACATTAAAGGAGAGAAAAAAGCACATTTTGGAAGTGTACAAAAAACGACGCCTTTAGAGGCTCTCGAGAAGAAGAGAGAGTGATAGATAGAAGGAAAAAAAAAAACAGAAAACCAGCCTTCAAGGATAAATTGAAAATGGTCCAAAAGAAACCGAAGCAAGCTTCCCCAATGCTTATCCCGGGACGTTTCCTGGTCGCTGGTGAGTGTAAATCTTGCAAAGCAAAAACCTAGCTCAAAAGGCACCAACGGGCGCCTTGAGGGATGTTGGAATGTCCCTTCAGCTGGGGGAGAAGGCAAGGAGACAAGCAGTGCAAACATACACTCCCCCCCTCCAAAAAAAAAGAAGATGTTCGCGCTTTCAAGTTTTGCGCGCATCCTTGAGAAATCTCCGGAAAAGATATTCCGTTCGTCCATTTCCCATTCAACAAGTTTTCACCTCCACTGACGCTGAAGCACTCGAGATACAAACTCGCACAAGACAAGCAGCAAAGAGAAGAAATAAGAAGACGAAACTTCAACTCCTCACTCACTCACAAACATTCTCCATCGGTTTGTGGAACCTTCGCCAACCAAAAAAAAATAAAAAAAAAGTCGTGCCACTTTTCGGGCCGGTGGCTTGAAGACGGATCTACGGCCGTCAAACCGAATAATGCGCTCGGGCCATCTGAACAAAAAACGGAACCGAACCGTGGCCGTTGGGTGCTGGCACGGTAGTATCGGCTGTGATGAAACCCATAAAAAGACGTCCATTTCTTCTCACAAATGAATGAACGAATGGTTATCACTCGGAAGGAAGGAAAAAAATAACGCCCTTCATAAAAAAACTGCCTCTCCATGTCGTGAAGGAGCGCTAGCTTTACATCGGTCAACGAGAAAAAAAAACAAGAGTGTGAGTTTGAAGATGCTGAAGCATGAGCCCGATGGATATAAACACAACTCAAATAACTAATAAAGAAGGCCGGCAAGTTTGTTTTCTTGCCTCCCCGTGTACGGTGCTCGCTTATGCGGATGGTTTCGGATTTATACGCCATTCGTCCACGCGGGACGTATAAAATCCAAAGATATTGCATTTTCACAGCATGTCCACGACGTGTCGGTAGAGCCGGCATTGGAAAAATCTGCCGCTCGTATCTGAAATGTCTACATCATAATAAAGAGTAAAGATGCGGCTGGACGACTAAGTGAAGAAGAAGGAACCAGTGACAGATTTATGTTTGATCGAGGAACAGGAACTCTCGTACGGGAGAGTGTACAAATTTGGATAAGGATTGTCACTGTGGACGCTATGTAGCAAAACGAGAATATACTTTGTATTAATGCATTAATATGTAAACAAAAATTCCTAGCACCCATCAAAATAATTGTGACTAATAAGACGCCATTTGTACGGTGTAATGCGAGGATTTGCGTAGGTTCATTTTTCCGCCTTTAAACACCGGTCGAAAAACACCAAACTAATCCCCCACCGGTATCAATCTTCACCGTTTTGTGGCTGATTTTTTCCCATTTTCTACCTTCCCACCAGAGGAATGAAGCGAGCGGGGTTGTACATGACGACCGAAAACCGAAACCTAGCCGAACGAATTTTTTGACATCGAAAATATGTTTTCAGTCCACCGCTAACGTGCTCGTGGAACGGGTGAGCACACTGGCACTGGGATTCATTCCGATTGGCGAAGAAACGCTGGATGTGGTTTTAATGGCGTTGAAGCAATGTGATGTGGAATATGGTGGAACATTTCACTCACAGGTTACAAATTCCATATAGTTTGGCTGACGACCGGAAGGCATACGTACACGTGTGGAAGAAACTAGCAAACGAAACCGTAAAAGGTGACTAAAAATCATTCATCATAAAAATCGTACGGATTGCATACATTCAGGCGATCAATACGATGCAGCAAAAACGTCTTGGTTACTTCAACTCGAATTGACAGCTGAATGGTATGTGGCGGTGTAGTATAACTTCAGGCGCTAACCATCCGCTCGTATCCGATTTCAACCCTGTCAGCAAACAATTTGCACATTGTAATGGTTGAAAAATCGCTCGCATTTGATTGGGGTGGTGGGAGGGTGTGTCAATTTCACGCGAAAACAAACGAAACGATACATCAAAAACGTGATTTGCGTCCTCGCAGTGGTTGCAAAAAATAGGAAAAGACATCACGGGAAGAAAATAGCGATAAAATTAAATGTATCGAACGTGTTGACTATGGCATGATTCGAAATCTCCTTTTTCCTTAACCACACGGACAAACTTTGTTGAGGTTTAGCTGTCCGATACGTTCGTATTGGACTAAGTGGAAATGAATGACACAGTCGCTGACGGAAGTTATGTTCGTATAAAGCCCTCTGTCCTTGCTCATGATAAGTCCCCACTTAGGAGAGAACGGTGAAGAGAACGGAGGATCTAGATAGGGAGAGAGAGTAGCGGTAACACTAAATAAGAGAGCAGGCCATGTAAAGGATCCTTCCGTTCTCGCTAAGGCCGATTGAGGGAAGTTAAGCTAGGAGATTAAGCTTATCACTCTCGCATCGATCTACGATGCAGCGATGAGCGAGAGAACGGTTAAGCGTCCTCATCCGTCTCGCGTTGAGCGCGAACATCAACACATTAGGGTTTGGAATTAGGGTTAGGATTAAATTAGAATTTCTTCGATTAAATAAATAAAGTTACGGGAAAAGAAATTATAAATTAAAGCCATTAAAAATAGATAAGAAAATAAGGCCGCCAAAGAAGGCGTGAACAGGGAGAATTGAATTACAATAAAAGCACGGTTAAGTAACGCGTCGAGATTATGCTTATACGCTATGTTATGCACCGCTAACACAACATGTATGCAAAAGGGGGCTTCGGGCAGGTAGACCCAAAATAAAAATAGCTTTCTCACAACTGGAACAAAAAGCCTTTTTATTTCGGTTGGCTTGGTGTAGTTTCTACTACTCTACTTCCTCTTACCCTCGGTCGGAGTTTGATACTCCAGTCCGAGAGCTCAACACGGGTTAATTGCCCTGCTGTGCTGGGAACAGACACCGACGTTACAAGTATAAAATAAAATTAAACAAACATTTTATTTGACATTTCATTTGACGGAACGCCTCCATAGTTCCTCTATGGGATTTATGCGGGTGTATAAGGACTGTAGAATATATTCTACAGTCCTTGCGGGTGTAGGATAATCCGTGCGCTTTGAAATTAACAATTCCTCAAGCAATTTGACATATTGTCTGCAAAAAGATGCTACTAGCGAAAAAAAAGATATTTTATGTATTATCATTGTGGTTATTTTTAAATATCGATAGTGAATATTCGTCCAAACAAACGTAAACAAAACATATGCGATCACTTAACGCTTTAATATAAACAAAATGTCAAATTCGAGCTCCTCGAATTTCTCTGGTACTTTCTTTATCCGTATTATCCTCTTATCCATAAGCACGGATAATCGATGCTTCACTGTACCGCATATGTTCCTCTCAAGCGCTTTAGTTTAGTGAGACACAAACACATTCGGACACCATTAACCTCAAACTCAAAGATGGAGGTTAATGATTGTAATGTTTTGCTGCCGCTCATGTTAAATTGAAATGTAAATTGAAAACACATTAGCTTTAAGTGGTTCACCATTTCTTCCTTTTTTTTAACGATTTGTGTCCTGTTGTTTGGCTCAATTCGTGCTTTTCATCCTGTGCCGAACAGCAACAAACCAAAACAAAAAATGGTCAAATGAGATGGCAATAAAATGCGCTTAACTCTTGCCATTTCCCGTATATCTGTACTGGCGCGATAAAACGGGAACTTGCATGTGGAGAGAAAACATAAAACCACTTTTGTTTTAAGTGCATTGTACTGACCTCCATTCTCGGGGAGATTGTGTATCGGCACGGGTGTAGATGGGTTCCCGTTTTTTGTTTTGCTGTGCTTTAACAATCGCACCAAACGTTGTCAATAAATTTTAAACGTGTGTTTCGTTTTGTTCTTGCTCATTACTTGTTCTACTCCGGAAGGGTAGCAACGGATGTGGAAATCGTGGAAATGATTTGCAATAATTATTACCAACGTTGATCGTTGGCTGTGTTTTTTTTTGTCAGCAAATGGGTACACTTATAAATGCAATCGCACACGATTCCGAATGGTGAACGTGTTCCCGGTCGAAGAAACTGTTAAATAAAATCAGAAAAAAACGCTCAACCCGAAATCGACTAAATCTGGGTACGCCATACTTTACTGTTTGCAGAGCAAAATTTTCCTCTTAATGTGAGCAGCAGCACAGCCCGCCGAAGAAGAAGGAACCCGGAAAGACGATAAATTTAACAGCCGAATGAAGTTTAGCAATTGTTCGCAACTTGGTTTATTACTGTTATTATTACTTCGGTTTTCGGTCGTCGACATCGGGGGGCGCGTGGGCGAATGCGTTTTCGGGCTGCCATTTGTGCCGGTGCGCACTGTTGTTACAGCCCGAAGCTGTCGGTACCAATTAACGGTTGGAAGTTAAATTTAGTGCGCCCGCTTGGCTGTTGCAAACAGACGTTGCAACAGCAATGGGCCGGAGTTCGACGCGTTCGTTTAAAGTGTGTGCCTTTGTGAATGAAATAGCTAAGAGGAACGCAGCTTGGGAAAAGGTTGAAAATAAGTCAAACCGTTTGCTTCTTGCTCAGAAGCTAGAAAGCAATAAATTTGCAACAATTATTAGGACATTTGTGAATCCATTACACATTATGATATAATAAGTTATGGATTGAAATATTTAAAAATATCTATTTTGATATTTGGTTCCCAATTTCATGAAATAGCTTGACCACCACAAGAAAAGCACTCGATTTTTTTTCATTGCGCTTTGAAAAAACAAAACCCTTCAAAAGCTTTCATTCATTCCGCCCATCACCTTCGGTCGAGAAATAATGCAAATTACGTCCACCCCACGTTTCATTTAAGGGTGGTTTTGGGTTTTCTTTTCTAACCCCAACCACCTCTACGCTCCCTTTGTGTAGACTGTGTTGTACCTTTCGAACCTGCGGACTTATCAATATTAATGTTAAGCTCATTCATTCATCAAGTTATTGACCCGGCCCCGAATGGCAAATAGCAGCGTTGTGGGCGGCTTAAAAGTTCATTTCAAAAACATACGCACAATCGCCTTTTGCCCTTTCCCCCCCTGGAAAATCAAACAGAAGCAGACACCAACAAAAGAAAGGGGGGGCGGGAAAAAAAAAACGAAAGTCCCTTTTCATATCGTGGGTGAAACAATTTGTAAAGGTAGTAGGCAAAAACAAAACAAAAAAAGTTTTCGATACTAATTTTTCTACCGCTCTCGCGGCCTGGTCTGTGTGCGTGAAGCTGTCGTGAAGCTCCCGTGGTAGCATTGTTTTCGTACCATGTTCCCGGTTACCGGGTAGCCTTCGCACGACGCTGAAAGCATTAATCAGTTTTTGCATGATGAGAATGTAATATATTGCTCGGGGTGCTAGTTGCACATAAACACACCCACACAACATGGCGGACCCAGGGGGAGAAAGACGCAACTCGATAATTTGAAAACCACCGGTAACAAAGTGGATTTTTATGGGTAAAAGGGTAATTTGTTAACCATTTTGTAGTGATTCGGTTGTTGTTTTTTTTCGTTGTGTTTTCATTTTCAACTTTTGGAAGTTTGCAGCGCCTCTAGCATAATGCAGATGAATGAAGGGAGACCGAGCTAGTAAAGTGGGCAGATTTGTTTTCCCTTTCCCCCGAGCGAGCACGTGCACTGACACAATAATGAGGACGCAAATTAATGAGACTAAAGCGGATGGACAGCAAAAGGTGGTGAAACATGTTTTGATTGAGTTGCTAGACCCATACCAGTTCAGAGAAGGCGGTAGTGTGCGATTGGTTACTTTATTTTGCTTGTTGTTCGTAAACGACCAGGCGCCTCCATCGAAGGCTGTTTTCATCAACAACCAGGCGTCTCCATCAAAGTGATTTCCAGTGAACGACCAGGCGTCTCCATGAGGTGTAACACGTGCAGTGTTGTTGTGAAATTATTTTACGCACTGTATTTGTAAGCATTTGCTTAACGTAATTACTTGCCACTAACGCTAACCAGAAGGTGAATGCGATTCGGAATCACATTGGACAGCCCAGTTATTTACAACTTCGAATGGTTAATCTTGAATGTCGGCAGAAGATCGGGACGTGTTTGCTTTTGCACGTGCGTTTTGTACCAGCCCCACAAACCCCCTCCAAATCCACCTCCATCATCATCATCATCGGCCTAACGCTAATGCAACACGCCTGACGATGATAATAACAAGTGATTATGGTTCCATCGTTTCGAACCGACCGGCTGGCGAAAGCGGAAGCTGCGAATGTCGCGGTAAGGAGATAAATCTAATTTCAACTTCCATTAATAATTTTTTTCTCGCCTCGTCTTGTTTCCCTGCCTGCCCCGGTGGCACTCAACGGTGTGGAAAACACCGTAGTAAATCGTTGGCTCTGCCAAAAGAGAAGCGAAATAAAACAAAAGTTTTTCCTTTATCCACTATCTAAAGCAATGGACACGGGACGGTTTGCCGATTGCGTTTGTGTGTGTGTGTGTGTGTGAACGATTCGTTTTGTGTCTTGGTTTGTCAAAGAACGGCACAAGAATTTTTCTTACATAAGAATAACGTACAGCGGAAAAAATAGGAGAAAAAGAACATTCCATTTTCATTTCCACGGTGGTCCATTGCTTGGTCCGGCAGGGTTTTTGGCCCACCTTCTTCGAGGGGTTTGTATTTCATGATATTAAAATTATGCTCCAGTTTTGGGTG
>AXCM01010835.1:0-13560 GCA_000473375.1 Anopheles culicifacies
CGGATCAAGCGGTGGGCGGACTAGGCGGCCGCCTAGGGCCCCGCCGTTCAGGGGGCCCCCGAAATATCCAAGCTAGCCACCCCCCGCCCCCACTCCCCTCACGCTTTGTTTTTGAAAAAACCAGCCTAAACCAAGTTACCCAGGGACCTCAAGCAGTGGTTGGTACCGGTGTTGTCTTACTTAGTAGGTACCGGTGTTGTCTTCAAAAATATTAGGGTCCCTTTCCCAAACGACGTGACCCCTCTCCCCAACGACGGAGCTTCTCTCCCCAACGACGGGGCCCCTATGCCTAACTTAAACTCAAGCATCGTGTGCCCACCCCGGCCAATCCGTACAGAGTAGTTGTAGGGGCCTCAACTGTCTCGCCGCCTAGGGCCCCCAGGAGCTTGATCCGCCATTGATTTCAACCGTAATTCAACTCATGTACTACTATTCCGTCTCAATTGGAAGCAAATTTGGCTATCGGCCGTTGTACCCTATCAGAAGTAGCCGTTCGGCCACTTGTGCGGTGATACGTTATCCTCTCTACATTAACCTCTCATATGCAGCTGTTGCAAATTGCCCCTTAAGTCGCCACCGTTCCTAAATATGTTGCACTCGTCTTTGGGTAGCTCTCCAATGGTTTGTCAGGAATGCTGCTCAGGTCGAACTCAGAAATTTCCTGTAAGTTTGTCCCCGTCAGAAGTTTGTCCCTCGGACCTCCATGTCCGAGGGATAGTCTCCGATAGGCGTGAGAGGTCGTGAATTCAGGCAAGCTTTCACGACATAGCAACTACATTAGTCTAAGTTAAACCATTAGGGGCCTCGCCGGTTGCACTTCGTGGGGAAACTTCTTATACTTTAGTTATGGAATATTCATAATTTTCTTATTCAACATGATGGATAGAAGTAAGATGGAAGCGTATTTCGTATTATTGCAAGAGTGATATTTTTATTAATAATTACCTCCCGTGAAACACTGTAAATCATGTACCAGTCTGAGCAATTATTTTTAAATGCCTCATATTGTTCTCTTATGTAAAAGATAATAACTGAATCTATTTAAATGCTGTCTAATGTGAGACTTGCGTTACTGTATCCACTGAGAACAGGAACCTCGTTGAATCAGACGCATTTACAAGTTAAGATTGACGAATGATTCTACAGTGCGATCTAAAACACTGAGCATTACTAAAAGTAGTCGGTTTTACATTTGTTCGGACAAGCTGGGCCGGGCTTGGTGTGAGTCAACCACTCGTCGGAACCATCACAGCAATCACAAACACCATCATTCACCCAACCGCTCGACACGAAGATATCCTTTCCACGACCAGTTTTATGTCGCTTCTGGAATCGGCAGTAAAAGCGTCCTCGGGGACACGCGCTTGTACTTGGCTCATCGCTACCATCTTCTGGGCAATCACAATAGTCATCGTTCACCCATTCCCAAGGTATTTCCTTCCGGGAGCTCAAACACCGAAACTTCAACGTTCCCGGCTTTTCGCTGTAGTGGTCAAGGTCGAGCAGTCGAATGCCGCTGCAAAGAAAATGGAGAAAGTAAGATGATTACAGAAAACACGTGCATCATCGATCAACGCGCAGATCGACACTTACCGCAATATTTTTCGCTCGTAATTGCCTATTTTCTCTATGTACGCGAACTGCGTATTGTTCCAAATGCTAGATTTGCTATTGCTCGTCTCATTTCTTACAGCGCTGCCCTGATCTTGGTTTGGTTTTCGATGTGCATGCTCGGACCGTTCCGCCTCATTCCGTCCCGCCAGTTCTAGCAAAGTAATGGGATTATCATTACTATTTGCCTTAAGCGGGCGAGTTTTCTGTCCCGCCGGCATCGATTCCAGCGGTAGCAACTGACTGATGTACACAAGCTGATATACA
The DNA here is from genome assembly GCA_000473375.1 of Anopheles culicifacies. Lineage (NCBI taxonomy): Eukaryota > Metazoa > Arthropoda > Insecta > Diptera > Culicidae > Anopheles > Anopheles culicifacies. The sequence goes on from AXCM01010835.1 coordinate 1,879, forward strand.
AAAAACAGGATGCCCATCGCAATTACGCCAATCAACGTGAGTTTGAGCTTTTGCTTGTAGAAAGGTTTATAGTAAATGTTATCTCGTTTAACCCATGTTTTACGCATTTTTCTCCTAGCCTGGTGGTCGGTACATTTGACTATGAAAATTTACAATATCGCCGAAAGCACACTCTAACTTTGTTTTAGAACTTTTGCTGATTTGTCTGATTTCTATGTACACAAAATGTAAATAAACTTGCAGTACGTTTTGACAGCTGATGACTATTGTCAAATAGTTAAGGTCCCGATACACGACCAATTAAGCTTACAGTTACATAGATTGATATGTCGTCAGAAAGTTTTATTTCACTACTGCACAATAAATACTAAACTATTTAAATAGTTAACTGTCAGTTTTGAAACATTGTACGACACACTACGAGAACAAAAAACTCCTTTTCAATTGACAAATTCCGCAGTGTTGAACGAAACGAAGTTGGTACCCAAGTAACAAAAACCACTCACACATGAGAAAGGACGTCTATTGTCAAAAATTGATTTTAAAATCTGCCAAGAGATGAACACGTCATGAAAGCTCAGGAAATTCAGCGGATTCATGATTTGTTTAAAAAAATATATCATAAACATTAAGATTAACATTTGTAATGATGACGTGCTTTACTTCATTATGATTTGTTGTGATATCAAATGAAGTAAAATTAATAATATTGATCGTTCGATTAAAAAGTGACTCATCGTCATTAGTAGAGGGTGGGAGCGGCTTGATGGCAAAAGAGACAGCGGCGCCGATCATCAAACGGACAGGATCGAGATTCGAATCCCATTCGGGGCCGTTCACCCGGTACACAAGACTAACTGTCTTGTTGCGGAATACCTTAAAGTTAAGGAAGCCAGAAATGGTAGGCCAAAGCCCTCTCGAGGTTGTGGAGGCATAGAAGAAGAAAAAAAGAAAAAGAAAAAAGGAGAGTGTTAAGGGAAAATGGAGATGGTTAGATATTTCTAGAGACTTTATATGTGATTTTAACATTCAACAGGGCAAACGGATGGTACCCGTGGGTATTTAACTTAAAACTCCAAAAACTTTTGATTGTTTGCTGCTATTGACGTGAAATTTTCAGTAGCCGTAAAACTTTTTGTTTCAGTTTTTAAGTTGGTGCGTAAATTGTAATTTTCCACAAACAGTCAGTATAATGATTGATTATGATTTATTTTATTTTTTTATGTTTATTCTCTTCTTTCTTGTCTTCTTCTGTTTGTTTTCAGTTTGCCTTGGTCGTTTGAACGGGATAGTTCTGATTTATTTCATCAATTGTATATTGTGCTTTATCGAAATTTTGTTTTTATTTAGTATTTCTACAATTTAATTCAATTAGCAGGAATCTTGATGGATAGTAAGCAACGCTTTCCTACGCCAACCCGTTATTTACCATTCAAAACGTATGGAGTACCCGGGTATGCCGTGTGTAAATTTGGTTGCCAAATACAGTTAAAGCAACCTCGGGCTAGGTAAGTCATGTGAATGGCACCGACCCACCAAGCTGTAATATCCTCAAGTTCCCTTTGAAAAGTCCCTATTTCCCATAGCGACAGTCATGATATTTCCTTGCACGAACAGACACCATAGGTACCCAAAGAAAACTATGAGAAGCTGCAAGACTTCATGCTTCTGAACCTCCAAATTAATATTTCTTGAAATGATAATGCTTCATAAAAGTAATGATTTAGTTAAAATACTCTTGCGTTATTTAGGATATTTTAGTTTAAAATATTTAGAACTGATTATATATGGTACATCGAAGTAATCTTCAAATTGCAGGACAAGATATCTTGAAATAACAATACGATGAAAACGAGATAATGAGAAATTTTAAATTGAAATAAATTTCCAAACATCATAACAAAAATCTAATTATTGTCCATTCTAATCACTAAATGAATGCTAATGATTTCTAACATTTCCCTTTGTAAATTCATATTCAGTGACTAATTTATTACAACTGATCTCATTAGCCGTTAAGGCAAGCATGACCGTAGTCGTTCTTCGGAGGTCAAGAAGAAGAATGAAAATCCGAATGTGAATTTTCACCGTTCGTAGGTCAATAATCTCCGCAATACTCTCGTGCAACGTCTACTAAGAAACGCTTGTGTTACGATGATAATGTGATGCGGTTTTTCTCTCCGTGTAGGCGATCAGGCGATGGAAATCTCCGCTTTGGCATACTGCTAGGATAACTCTCACTCTCACTAGTGAAGATGCGGTGCGAGAGCATTCGTCCGCATTCGGGCAAACGCGCAGCGAAAGGAAAAACTACCAATGTTCCAAATTCATCCTTTTCCCCCGGTGGACCATCTTTGCAAACATCTTGCCTGATTTACAGTACTGCGTGACGGCTTCCCGACAACGGTGTGCTTTCATTTTCGGCTTAACGCGTTGTGGCATACATGTGATGGATCGTTCCTTTTCGCGCGTGAAAAGTGTTTGTTAACTTCCATGGGAAATTACCCGAATTTGTGCAATAGTTGTTGAATATGGTTAGGAAAACCCTTCGCTAAGCATTAAACGCCCCAAAACGAAAGAAATCACTACGAAATTCGATACACTACCAGGCGCATCATGACTAATCAACTGCAGCCAACGAACGGTGGCATCAACAACGATCTGCTTGAACACTTCCAGAAGATTGACGTAAAGGTGGTAGATGAGCCGAAAGGGTTCACCGATCACGTTGCCAGATTTTGTAATCGCTGGCACATCAAAAAAGTGCTATCACATCTCGGTTTGCTTGTTTCGCTCGCCATCTACTGCGGCGTCGGTGGATATGTAAGTGAAGATTGTTTTTCGCAGGTGTTCGCAATGATTCAACTCAATCAACGCACAATCAATGTATCATTTAGATTAACGTGTTGCATCGGCTTCACATCATGAAACTAAAGAGGAATTGGTATTTACAATTACAGAGAATTACAGTTCCCTCGACGCCATTTCAAATTCAGAGCAAGTTCCTAACATTGATGGTAGAAGAATTAATATAGATTTGAGTTTTATTATTTTAAAAATTATTATTAATCTTTACTCTATTTCGACTGTATATCAAAAATCCTTGGTTTTTTAAATGATATGAAGAATATAAAAATTTTGATCTTGGGTTTTGAACAACCCAACAGCTCCTAACAGTAGCTGAGGCTTCTTCTCGTTAGCGGCTCTAGCTATCAATAGTTGCTATCGTAAACTTGTTTCTAGCTCAGCAACTACGGTGCACTCCACTAATCTCTCTTCTTGTTATGTTACATCAAACGAAGCCACATTCTACGTGATGATTGGTTCGCAATTAACACTGTTTTTCGAACAATTTAGCTAATAATGAACACAGTTGAACCCTGTCCGGTGAAATTTCCCTTTTTCCGATGAATTATCGTAAATCGACACACGGCCAATTTTCAGCGGTCGTTTCGTTTAGTACCGTTTCAGGAGGGCCATAAAGTAAATGCTTGCTTTTACGATTATGGTTTTTGCAACACTTTATGGAACCATTGCGTTTGGAGCTCTGCAGAGGATGTAGAATGCTGCGACCACTTTCCGTTTGTCGCTTCAAAAGCTAAGAAATGGAGTGACTAAGAAGGAGCACACGTACAAAAAAAAAAACGTTTGCCTGTCATTAGAGATCAAGCGAACGAAGCAATCAACTAAAAGCTTTTGCTTAGTGCATATATGCTGCAAGCTGGTGAATTAAGAGCACCGGAAGATGCACTTGCTAATCAGAAGCAATCATACGTATGTTGCACTACATTGAATTATTATTGTATCGTAAAACATGCGCAACGCATGGAGAAAGTGAATCGGCATAGCGTAGGAAATTTGAGAAAGGATTCCAGTAATTCAAAATCACACCATATCTTAGCCCGCACACCCACGTTCCATCGAAGCAGATACACGCACACAGTGTTTGGCACAGGTCGGTCGCGACATGGTCGCATAAAGCGTGACACGAACCACTCGTACGGCTGTACCAGCGTAACGAACGCAAAATGCGCGTGCATAGGCACGAGATCCGGTGGGGTCTAAAAATAACCCAACGATCGGAGAAATCTCTCTCCTTGCTGCTTAGCAATCGTCTATGTCAGTAAGTTCTTAGCTATTCTCGCTCCGACTCCCAGGTCCCCCCACACACAAACACACACGCCCGAGATCTCCGATGATCAACTTTGTTCCAAATGCTCTGCCTCGTAGTGCCGAAAGGGTTAGGAAGCAGAATGCTACAGGAAGCGACTCACTCAACATTACCTAGCCGCCCATTGTTGGTCCCTTGCCCTACATTCAACGCCGTCCGCTAAAGTTTGACCGAGTGCGGCATGTTCGTTCCCCCAACAACGATGGACGTAGGGTTGACGAATATAGAGCGAACCGGCAATGGGCCGGGACGGGCCCCGGTTACAGAAGACGATGTATTTTGCATAATTTCGAGAAATTCTTGCCTCCATTTGTGGCTGATTGTTGTTGTTTACCCGACTCGACTGCTTGTCGCGTCCCAACGCAACGGAGTTGTTTTTTTTTTCGTACAGCATACGCTTTACCCAGGGACAGTATGGTCCAAAACGGAGCATGAAAGGAATCAGACAAAAATATTTCGTTTTTGCACACTCGCCACCATCCTCACACCGGCACATTAACAAACGCATGGGTGTGTATTCTCTAGGGAGGCTTATTAAATATCTCCATAAATGTTTCATTCATTCATGACGGAGTGGGAGAGTTTTTCGTACGCTGTAACAACGATACGCCAACGTATCTCGGTGGAAGGCAACACTTTTACCGAGCAGCCGATATCAAATCAAATAACATCCCTCGTTATAGTAAGTGGTATCGGTGTCTCACAACAAAAGAGCACGCGTGGATAGAAGAATGATACTACTAGCCACGATTATCAGCATCATTGACATTATTACCAGCGTGGTTATCAGTGTGCTAAGCAGCGAGTTGTTTATGTCTTTCGTCATCATCATCTTCAGTGTGAAACACGGGATACGTTACGTTAGTATTTCACCATGGAAACCTTTACCGACCGCTCCGGCGTGTCCGTTGAGTCAGAGTAGCAGCAAGCACACGTTGATCAATGTCGCACACTCTAATGATTCACTTCCTTCGTCTTCCGCATCGCACTAAACTCGCTCCAGAGGTGCTCGAGACCGCTTTTTGCCGTTAATGGAACGATCACAGCCACTGCTGTAGGTCGTACGTTCATACGTCCTCACCATATCATATATCATGGTTGCCTGATACAGGCTCTAACGCTTTCTTTCATATGACACACCGGTTCTGGTATCTTTCCAGAACTCTTTCAGTAAGTGTTGTAGACAATGTTCCAAAATTAAATTCTGGTTTACTGAAGTTATTCCAGAAATAGCTTGGTAGCTCACTAGATCAACAAAGAACAAATTTAAGTTAATAAACAATCTGTTATATTTTCTTTAAGTTTATTAAAATCTTCTCTTCTTATCTGGACTATGATCACATAAAGACTAGAAGATTTTAGATCACTTCAGAAACACTCGACCCAAATACACGTTCATATTGGGTATGAGCATGGAATGACGGTGCTATCGGTAAACAATCTGCTTAATGGGCAACGTTGAAAATCTGCCCAACATATTGAGCGGAAATCCTGATATAAAAATGGTTCTGCTTTCCACAAGGTATGTTGCCATGTGGAGATGTAAAAAGAAACATAAATATTTCCGTGAAACAACATTTGCTTTAGATACCTACTCTGTAGACCCAGATTTGGTGAAAAATCCTTAAATCCAGTAAAAAAAAGCAGTTAAGTAAGACACATGTCAGTTTCGTAGTACGGTCCAGTGTAATGCGATACACACTGCCCCGTCTGGAGTCACACAGGAAATAGTGTGGCCATAAATTGTATGATTTGTTTGCGATACCATTAGCACCGAAGGACAGCAACGAGGAGGATGCTATGTGGATAACAAGGACATGTGTTGGCAACATTGATATATTTGTTTTTATTATCTTGGTCATCGCTTGTCTGATATGGTCAAAAAGTGGGGTTAGCTTCCTCAAATGCTGTTCGAACTTGGATATTGGAGTTGTGGGTTTATTTTTTTTCTCGTGCTAATATTCATCGCCCTTGAATAGTTCCTGGATCTTCAGGGTATTGGAGGGTCTTCAACCATGTACACCGACAAATGGAATTTCCGATGGTACTTTCTTAAATGAAGAAAGCATCCCGGCTTAAAAAACATTCTCCACCTATATGAAACGTATCCGAGTTGGAATATTGATCTTGTGCAATAAATACGATTTTCGGTAACGTACTGCTGTTTATTTTCATTCATCCGGAGGAATACAAACAACCTCAGCAACCGTCAAAGGCGGTGCACGACTAACGCAAAACATTGAACAGAGTTCAACAAGTACATCGAACTACCTCGTTGCGTCAAGTACAATGGTATCAAACAGTTGATACTACTCAGATATTTCCAATCTTGAGCTTCTTGGTGGGTTCTCAACATTTCAACTCTTCAAGAAATTAGCTAGTTTTTGTACATCAGTAGCAACAGGCTTTATGAAAATAGATTCTTATGGCGTAGACATTAGACATTGACATAGACATAAAACAGATCGTTCTAGAACAAAAAGATACAATAACCAAAGCACTTCATCTTGAGCACTTCTTGGAACTCCAAGGCCATTCTCTGAAGAATTAGACAACGATAATGAAATGTTGGAGCGGCTCGGTGACCGAGGAGATAGTGGCGCCGGTCTTCAAACGGGCAGGACCGAGGTTCGAAACCTATTCAGGCCGTTCCCCCGTTACGCAGGACTGACTATGCTGTTGCGGGGTATCTTCAAGTCACGAAAACCAGAAATTGCAGGACAAGACCTATCGAGAGTTTAGAGCCACAGAAGAAGAAGAAGTAAGAAATGTTGCAATAATTTACTCACTTTTCTAACTCAGACACCTTTAACCGAAGAGAGTTCAAAAGATCGACGACAAAGTTAAAGGCATCGCGATTTGTCCAGTATGTTGAGATGATTAATTCAAAATATTTATTTCCTTCATAAATGACATCTCGTTGGTGATTACCCCTGTGTTCGACAGTTCCGCCGATTTGTTTTCGATCAGCATTGTCTCGCCAGTCACCGAACGTCAACTGTTGAGCGTTTCATATAACCTGAATGACATTAAAACCAGCAGGTGATAGAACGTACAACGATGATGGAAGAAACCATGACGATACGATAAAGCGTACGGTGAGATATTGTACAACGTAAATCGGGGTACAATTTACAGACATTTGCGTATGGAAATTTTCGCTCGCACTGACCGATCGGTACCTTCCAGCGGTTTAATTTCGAAGAAGCCGATCGATTGAAAAATGCTAATGAAGCGGAATTAGAAATTGAGCAAACCAACGCAATTGAACGCGAGCGGAGGACGACTTTGCGGTGCGTCGGCAACGGTTTGAAGCAGTAAATGCAGGCGAATCGTTTCGATTATACGTACGGTACGTTATGCCGTGCAGGCGGTTCAAGTTCACTGCTATTCTTGGCCTCATTTTTTGTACGTTCGAAGCCGCAGCGGTAATACTAATTAAAATATCCCGCAAACACCACAAGCGATACAAACAAACAAACAAATGGCGATAAAATGATGTGTCTTTAACCTTTTGACAGAACGGCCGGGCCAAATAGGTGCCCTCATCCGGTCGAACCACTCCTGCTGGTGGTTTCCGCGATTCCACACGGTGACATTAGTAAAATTTTGCTTATTTCACTCTCACTTGCTGCGTCCCTATGACGCACATATGGGTCGACGACAGGGTTAGTGACAAGAATGATAATCAGTTCCGGTACGGGATCGACCTGGATATTGATGATGATGCTTCAATTAGTCAATGTAGATTATGATTGTATGCACGCCTTTCCATGCTAGATATTTCGCGAATTCGAACGACCCGCGGAAGTAGCGCGAATTCAAGGTCTCCGGCAGCTGCTATCCCAGCATCGACAGGGTTTCATCAATTCCATCATCAACAACACCAGTGTGCAAAACCTCGACCAGCTGCTGGCCTTTGAGCTGAAGAAGTACGAACAGGTAATGGGCCGATCCGTGTTCTGCCGTACGTACCGGGCGACATGATAGAAATGGAAACTTACCGACCTCTTGCCATCGTACGCAGGTGGTGCAGGATGCGGCACAGGGCGGGATTTTGATTGACGCCGATCAGAACTTTCCGGTCGCGGTCGAGAAGTGGAGCGTGCTGCAAGCCGTCTTCTTTGCGTCCACCGTAATTACAACCATCGGTACGTACGTCATCGGTGTGGGGTGTTATTTATTGACCAGAGACCAGACCGGACTTGCATGGAAACCTTATATCAATATCACACACGTACCTAACGCTTCTTGGTTTATCCTACTCTGGATATACGATTTGGAAGTTTGCATTTCTTTTGCGTCAAGCGTTTTTCACTGTTCAATTGTTTTACGTTTTCTCTTAGGATATGGCAATATCGTACCAGTCACGCTGGGCGGCCGGGTCTTCTGCATGCTATTCGCCCTCATCGGCATCCCCTTTACACTGACGGTCATAGCAGACTGGGGACGACTCTTTGCGTCTGTTGTGTCTACTTTGGCGAAAAATTTCCCTGCCTTACCTCTAGCAAGTACGTATGAGTACAATTATCGGCTTATGTGATGAGTAATAAACTAGACTTGTAGTTAATGCATATATCATACTCAGACTACCATCTCTCCTAGAGACTCATAATATTTTAATACATCTAATTGAAACTAGAAATAGAAATAGTTCTAATATCAAGAACTTCCAGGACTCTCTTCCAATGTCACGAAATATTGATACTATATTATGCTCATTTCTCTAGTTGTGTAAGGTACTTAATTGTTATCTCTTTTATTAACCAATCCAAGTCCCCATTAGATGGCCCTCAATTCAGATCGATACCTATGACTTCAATGCCATATCTGTTTGCTTTCAAATGCTTGATGTAGGATTTTGTCCTGATGCTGGAATTAAAATGACCGACAAGAAATGGTTGTACGCGGTCGGTGCCGTTTGCTTCCTGGGCGTGTACTTGGCGGCAGGAACCGGACTACTGCTGCTGTGGGAAGAGGACTGGAACTTCTTTGATGGATATTACTTCTGCTTTATCACGATGACCACCATTGGGTTCGGAGATCTGGTACCGAGTAGGTTGAATCGTAATTATTTCGTTAACCTCCACTAATAAGAGCTCCTATTGTTTCGCTATCTTGCAACAGGCAAACCGAACTATATGCTTCTATGCACCCTATACATTTTAGTCGGGTTAGCACTAACCAGTACTATCATTGAGTTGGTTCGACGACAATATGCCCAGAGCTGGCAGAAATTGCAGGTATAATTTTAATATAACACTCTAAAAAAACACCTTTACCAATAATCTTGCTCTTGTTCCCTCCGAAGGCTCTTTCTGGACCGCTAGCAGACACATTGAGACGACTGGGTGAATCGGCCGGTACCGGCATCGACGTTACAGCGCTGCACAATGATTTACGTCGCGTACTCACGGTAGTGTCCATGCCGCGACGCCACGGTAACAAGAAGACACAGGAGAAGGAGATGGCCGCTCTGGAAGCGATCACAAACGCAATCTTGCAGGACATCAAGGAAAAGCAGGACAGTCAAGAAGGACCACCGAAGGTGGTGCAAATCGTTATTTATGAATCGTCTGTCTAATTATCTGGAAAACTGTACTTGTCGTACTCTAAAGATACTTACACCCAGCTAGATACTTCCAGATGCGGGTCCTAGGCAAAGTGAGTAAGTTCATATGATGCGATTTATCAACAATAAACAACAACACGCAGATACGGCTTCTGTGAGCGGTCTAGGTTGGTTTCGGGCATCCGTATTCTACGCATGGGAGTTACTGCAAACAGTAACTAACGCTTTTATTTCAATCATAATTGGTACACGTTCACTAGAGCCCCATGAAACTACGTAACCTCCGCTGGCTGACGCAAATGCGATCAGCAGTGGGCAAATTAAAATCACCGCACTGCACCTGTTTCCAGACGTTGCGTGTAAGGGTGTAGATTTAATAAAGCAGAAACCTAGCTGCAAACTAGGTGATCAATGAATTTTGTCCTGATTCTCTAGCGAGTGAAAGTAGTAGACGTCGCCCCGCCATCCTTACGGCTCTTGCCTAATGTGTGCATACAAAATGAATGTTCCTGAAGATTCTGCGCATCTTGAAACCCTGTTATACGGGTGGAACACGCATCATAAACTAATAATGAGTATAGTCCCTAGTCCAAATCTCGCACCAGAAATGCCTCAAAAATCTCGTCCGCCTGAATTCTCCATTCATCGGTAGCTTCTCTTCCTACTCCGATTGTCCATTTGCTGAATGTTCGCGACTATCCCTCATACCGCGCGTGCCCGGATCACCATCTGCTAGCAAAGGCTGCATATGGTATCGTTAATGTAAACACTGGCGATCGGCGACACCCCATGCAAAGCGGAGGCTTTGCAAGATTGAGAAATTTTGTGCGAAAGAAATTGCATCAAACAAGCCCATGCGCAAGACCACGCACTGATGCAACCCGGCTAGATCGCGAGATGCAATTTGCAGCCTGCTGGCGTAAAACGAAACAAACCGGCTAACCCGATCTTTACGGCATTAGTCGCCGCTCGTCGTCGGACGCTCGGGCAAAAGTTTCACGAAGGTTTTCCCTCCTAATGTTTTCTCTGGTTTTTTCTTCTTCTTCTTCTTCATTCCTCTCTGTCCCGAGCCGGTATCAGCGATACTTCGAGGCGGCTGAAATAATGGTAACACTATCGGCCGAAAGGGTCATCGGCCGTGGAGGATATGTTGTAAAACAACAAAAATGCATTGACCGGTTTTTTTTTTCGAAAGAACATCATTTTATCGCAATTCGTACCAAAAACGTATCGAGAAATGGCTGACCAATGAATGATGACCAATTTTGGATCATTTGATCATGATGGAAACATCATCCGCGATGTCTAGTCAAGGGCAGAGTTTCCTTTTTAAAGAAATATAAATATAAGTTCTGTTTGATATTGGAAGAAAATTGCTAAAATAAATTTTCTAAATAAAATAACGAATTTTATTGCTTTGCCTCACATAATAAGAAACATCCGGGTTTTGGCTCCAAAGTGTCGTCAAACGATATCCAGCATATTGTCAAAGAATTAAAAAAAAATGCGTGTAAAGCTATAATTCTCTAACTCCTGCAACAAATCGTGATACACGACTGCTCGACAAGTCACGGTTTTCGGGCAAAACAAATTCGTCTAGTACCGCAAACTAAATGCTTCCCAATGCCTCGTGCACTTCGTATTACGCGCAGCTCACGCATCTCACATTGGGCTCTAAGCTGTAAATGCTAAATGTTGTATGCACGCAGGAACCTGCGAACCGCATCGTATGGAAACGAAGTTACATAATTTTAATTATTCTAATTGGTGCCCAAGGCTCCAAAAGGTAATACAATTTACATGTGTGAAGTGACCGGACATTATACATAGCCTGCTACGGATGCACGCGGTGGAATTGAATCTCACGATATGAATAGTTCCTGTACCCGGAAGATAACACCTATTGGAACTTCTAAAAAAAGCATAAACAGAGCATTTT